>JAMKCH010000580.1:0-122500 GCA_023653785.1 Ophioderma brevispina
GTGTAAACAGTCAGGCCGACCTATTTTCAAGATACCAGGCTCCCTAACATGTTTACAAACATGCCTTGTTAATGGTCTAGAGCATGTGTCATTGAAGGACTCTAATATGAATGGATCTACCGAGCGCAGTACATGCCCGGGCGAAGGAAAGTAGTAGGAGTTACATGCTGAATTACGTTTGGGGCCATTCTTCGGTCACGTTTGTGACCAAAAACCGATATTTGATTTTAACCCGAACGAATGTCCTTTGCCCAATATATCAATCTTTATTACTTTTGGTATAATGAATAACCTGTTAGCCAAGACTAACAAAAATAAGTTTCCATTTTTCACCAGATCGTATTTTTGTCATAGAGGCCAAATAAATTTCGGTCACGTTTGTGTCCTCAGACAAAAAGGGTTTTTTTTTAGAATTCAAATTTCAAATGTAAAATCTTGTGATTATTAATTACTCACACTTCTATTTATTTCAGAAAAGACATGGTACTTGGTCATTTACAACAATGTTGGTTAAGTAAAAAGTAACAAGCACAACTTAATAGTGATATAAAATTTGTTAATTACTAAGTACGGTTCACGTGTGTGGAAAATTGGTGGTTTACGGAGGGACATCTCCATGAACTATAACCAAAAATTGGTGACTGTTGTTAATGTGCACCAAAAATGAAGTTTTGTTACAGTTGTTAATTAAATCTTGTGTAATTTCCATATTCTCAACTATTTCAAACACTGTATTTAAGTCATCAGTAATAACTTGCAGAGAGCAATGCTAACTCCTAGTATGAAGATTCTGGTTGACTTTGAAATAGGGCAAGTTGCTACATTTGGCAACTTCACCCCAAAACTTTCAAAAAAGACACATGGAATCAAGTTTAAACCAATCTTTATTACATTAATTGTTTTTTCTTGTTAAATGAATCATATTCATATTTAACTGGTATTAAAAAGTTAACACTGCGTGCTACCTATAAATATGACCAGAATTTTTGTCCTTTCAAATAATAGACCAGTTAAACATCCTACGTCACTTCGTTTGGTGCCGGCGAATCCCATGCCTTCTCGAATTGTTATGCCATATTATTTAAACTCTAACAGATACAATTGCCCGTGTGTAACAGTCAGGGCCGCCGAACTATTTCAAGAAGATACCAGGACCCAACTGTTTACAAAAACATGCTGTTAGCTGGTCATTAAAAATGGTGAGAGTGAGTGCCGGTGTGGAAGGAGATAGGGTCCGCGGTCTCACATAGTTCGGGAACAATGGCGAACAATAGGGCAATCGATTCAGTTGACTTTCAGTGAACATTAGTTTTCACGCTTGATTCCGTTGTCGTATATATGTTAGCCCGACTGTGGTTCCTGCCGGACCATATCTACGTTCACACCGGCACGTGTTGGTGGACAGTAATTGCACATCAATAACTAATGTTGAAAGAAGAAAGATCTAAACCAAATATTTTGTATAACGTGAAGGTACATATAACTGCTTTGACATAATAGATCATTAACTGAGACAGTGTTGTCTTTGTATAAAAACTTCTTTGTATTTTGGGTCACGTGTTGTGACATACCAGTCAATTTCAATTCTTTGTTAATTACTTGTCTATTTCCTATAATTTTGTAATTTTTCAACATAATTTTAAAATGTTTTTGCTAAGAAATTAATCAATCTTGATTTTCAATTTTTAGGCTCAAAAACGTGTATTTTTTGACCCAAAAAACACCTGCCACCAAAGTTGTAACCACAACCATCATTTTTTTTTAATTATTATATATCTTTTAGTTGCGTATTTACATCCTGCTATGTCACCCAAGTTTTCGTCCCAGTAGCCATGTTTGGTTATTTGAGTTCCATTCGTATTCTAGTGTTTTAGCCAATCAGAGGCCTTACGTGGTTACATGGGCACCCAGAGCAAAAATTGTCATGGATTGTTAAAACTTTGTGACATGGCTAATATGATATATAACATGTAATACCACTATTTAGGAAATTAAGAAAATCATTTCAAGTTCACTGCTTCAGACCCCAGAACCCCCCCCCCCTTCAAGTGCCAGTGGGGGGGGGGGGGCCATAGTCACCACAACATTTGAATTTTTTGGCGATTTCTCTTTACGCACTCAAATTTTTCAATGAGTTTTTACTACTTGGGGGGGTCCGATTTATGAATACTCTTCCCCGATACAAAAAAAAATTAAATCCGCCCACGCTTTCATTAGAATAATTAGTTGGGTCCTAGGAACCCCCCACCCCCCCCCCCCTTAGGGCACTGGACGGAAGTGAAAAAAATCAAGATATTTTACTAATTACAAAATTAAAGTAATTCAATTTTGGGATTTATTTACTAGATATTACCTTAGGAGGCAATTACTTACTATACTTAAATCAAATAACTATTTTATGCTGAAGCATCAATTTTAATTTTGTCATACCGTGCTCTTACTGTGTAAGTCTATGGACAACCAAAGTGAATTTGGGAATTACCAGATGGGGGTATATTTGGCTATATTTTGCATAATTTTTTGAATTGGTTATTCTAGATAGATATATGAATTATTTTGGTTCAAAACCTTATATTGATTTGCTGAGGATGGAACTGTGCGACCTCTCTTTTCGGAGAGTGACAAGTTTTCAATTGGCCATATATCCTAGGTCAAAGTTCGGATTTTCATTTTTTTATTGTGGGTATTGTGGGCTTACGTGACCCCCATTTACTGTGTTAGTGTCATGATCAAAGCTCCATTGGGAAAGTGGTATCCTTGGTTGGGTCCCTCGGAACCCCCCTCCCCCTTGGGCACTAACAGGAAAGAGGTAGTAAGTTTTTGTTTTTTAAAGGTTTTTTAGATGGACACTTAGTGTAACCTTTTAGGTTATACAGTGTGAGGGGCCTTTACTGTAAACACTGTCAAATAGCGCGAAATGAAGGATTATAGTTGAAATATATTTCTCTATATATTTCCACTACCAAAAATGTGTATGATAAATAAAAATATTCTTGATGAAATAGCAAATGTTAATTATACATATTCCGATATGATCACAAATCTTCGTTAAGGCGGGCATTAGCAGATACGAAAAATTGGAATTAAGCAAAATTTGTCAATTCAAAGAAACTTAAAAACGTTACAAAATTATGTTCTATAAGAAGTGACACAAAATAGCTCAAAATGGGCCCACAATTTTGAAAAAACAAATCAGCCAAATTATTTGACCTAGGTTTGAGACAAGAGCGTCTCAACTTTTAAAGGAGAACTTGTACTAAGACTAACTTATACAATACGCTATGAAAATAATTATGAACCACATAAAAAAAATCCTTTTGCCTGACCCATGCGCTATTGAAATTCGCGCCCCGTGTCTGTGGGTTATGTATGTGTGATATACGATACGGACGGCACAGTAGTGTCATACACTTTCACACGTGACGCTTCGTACATGGTATTTATAGTCCAGGCCTACAGACCCATGATTGTGAACCTTTTATACCTATATATAAGGTTTTCAATGGTTGCTAGACCAGTTTTTCCTGATGAATCTGAATCCGATGGCATGCCAGACGAAAAACCGGAGCATTTTAGGGAGGACGGAGGAGGAACGAAGGAGGATAAGGAGGAGGAAAAACGCAAAAATTCAAAATGGCAACCAAAAACACTAAAAAATCATATTTAATTACTCAAAAAGTTGTTAATTTTTTGCCTGTTCAGTCAAACACCCATTGTGAACCATTAAAATGTGATTAATTAACCACCTAATTAAGAGATTAAATATGGCCGCCAATACAACAAAGCAATTGAGTTTGTCTACTTTTGACCGTTTAGAATAGAATGGTAAGATGATATATATACCAATGCTTTAGCCAATCAATATAGTAATTGAAACAATTTTAGATAGCTTTCAACAATTTTCTAATCATATCAAATAATAATAAACCATTCAAGATGGCTACAAAATGGCAAAAATTAATACTACTTAAAGGCAAGGGCTGTCATGTATTGTGTATATTCACTATAAAGATCAGAGCAATCAATTTTAATATCATAAACTAAATTCAAAAGTGGTTGATATTCTGCAAGATGCATCCTAGATAGGCGTTCAATAGGCTGCAAAGATCAATCAATAAAGGTCAGTAAATCATTCCCTGCTGTAGGCTTTAAAGATATATAGTTTTGTGGTTTTTAGGTGGATTATCACTTCCAAAACCCCAGTAAGGCTTTATCTTAAGTGTCATTGAGTCGTATTCATCACAGTATCCCAGCATGGATATCCAATGGACGCTTAAAACCTACAAAAACAAAGAAATATATCTTCCTAGACGATTAGTGATCGGATTTTTTTTTGCCGATTAGTAAATGGCATTTCCAGCCATATTGGGATACTCATTTTGGATGGAATCTTACATGTATCTATTCCTCTGATTACATAATGATGTGTGTACATTGATCTGATGGACTTACAGTAGATATATCAAAAACATTGCATAATTAGGGTTAGACACAGATACACTTTTAGAGCCATCTTAGAGTATCGGAAGCCATCTCCTATAATGACGGAATTTATTATCACATTTTTTTAAATTATGTCTTATGATTTTAATTAATTTCTTGACTGCCAAAACACCAGGATCGATACCAAATTACCAACCTGCAGTCAAAAATAGATCACGATCAGACACTTTATTGTATTGGCGACCATATTGAATTCAATGATTACGTGGTTACAGAATCAGATGTTAATTGGTCACAATGAATGTTTAAACGAGACAGGATGAAAAATCACAACTTTTGAGTGAACAAGAGATGAATGTCTTGTGTTTTGGTAGCCATTTTGATTTTTGCGTTTTACAAAAATGCTCAAGGTTGCTCGTCTGGCATCCATCGGATTCAGAATCAGCATAAAAAACTGGTCTAGAAACCGTTGAAAAACATTATATATCTAATAAAACAAGGTTGATATTAGGTATCAATGAATCTGTAGCCTGGACTAAAGGTCCTGTGCAGCCATGTACTTGTCTACATCTTCAGCTGAAGCGAATGTCCACCCATGCATGGTCTTATATTGCCTATAGACCAGTTAACAGCAATGTTTGTAAACATGTTAGGGCCTGGTATCTTGAACTTGGTCGGCCTGACTGTTACACACTGGGCAATTGTATCTGTTAGAGTTTTAATACTATGGGCCATAACGATTGGCAGGCATGGATTGGCAGTCAACAAAAGAAAGTGACGTAGGATGTTAACTGGTCTATATTGACCAACAGAAACATTCTTCAATGCCATTCATTCAAACTAATCTGCACATACACCGTACCTTAACCTGTGTGCACATACACTTGCCCCACTATATGTGAGTTTGTTTTATGGCAGTCATGTATTAATGGCATATATCATCAGTTTTAGAGTGGTGATGTCACTACTTAGGACACCCCATCCCATTTTGTTCATCCGAAAGGCTACAACATAAAAATATCTGTCAGTCTTATTTGTTGAGGCATGCCGACCATATATTGGGAAAGTGTGTTGTAACTCTGGTCAGTTCTGAAAAGAACAACCTGACTGTACACTACACGATGTTTCAGGATCAATAATCCGAAAGGATAACTAGCATTCAATGGCCCGATATTTTCCCTAACTCCTTCGGAATAAAGGTAATTCCGATATTCGATTATAATGCTATTTGACGTTTTTAAATGACTATCAAATCATTTCGAAAGAAAGACTTGTAACCTATATTAGCAACCAGGTCCAGGCATTCTAGTCTACAATTGTAATTTTTCATACATAAAAGCATGACTTATATATATATGCCTATAAAAGTAATTATTAAAATGGACTTGGTGGTTGACTAATACATTGTTGTTTACAACGTTGTTTCATGAAGGCTAGCCTAGCAAGCTACGCCAACCTCCACTCATCAGAACAAAATGCAAAGTATGTAATAAAAGTATGTATACACAGATTAAGACCAATCATATGACAGTAAGACTATGTTTCTTCCATCTCAAGTACCAGATATGGAAACTAGGTAATAAAGAAGCTCATAAAATGCAACTCTGACATAGGGAACATTCAATCTAGGTGTGAAAACACCTCAAGACCACTCCCTTTTATTGGATTCAGGTTTCATCCATGTACCCGTCCTTTCTTAAAAATATACAAGAATCTTGAGTCTTTGATTAGCTAATAACTAGATTTGAATCTTGTATCTGAAGAGGAAATAGAAGAACATTATTGAAAAGTGTCAACTGTCATACTGTGACCTCAAATCTTAGTAACCAATAGTTGTCAATATTAATAAATTGACACCACATGTCAATGCTGGAAGCTTCAAGATGTTAATTGGTTTATTGGTTAATTAATCAATTAATATTTTACTAATCAAACAAACTAATTATACATAATTAGTTATGCTTAGGCTAACACTGTAGACACCTACAAAATGCGCAAATAACGTGGGTAAATTGCTTCATTTATAGAGGCACATACTTAACAATGACATAATGTCGTTTCTACATGAAACCTGCTCTAAATTCGGAAACCTTGTCATCAAATTTTCAAGGGGATGTACAGGGGGTTATGCAACTTTTTTTGAAAAAAATCTTTTATATCTTGATTTGGATGGGGGGATACCATATTTGAGGGGGGCCTAACATTAAAAAGTCAAAATTTGCAAAATAACACAACCCCCTAATTCAAAACAGCGCGCATTTACAAAAATAACTGTATTTTCCCGCCTGTTTCTCAGGAATCAGTGTGAAAACAAAAGGAAAACTGTTTCTTGTAAAGTCAGGGAACCAAAAATATATGAACGCACCAAAAATATAAATGGAATTTCAAATAACCATTTAGGCTAAAAAACATTTTTAACAAAAATATTAAAAAAAAATTGTCATTTTTTTCAGTGTTTTTTTTTAATAAAAACGTGGGTTTCAGAAAAGTTTGCAAACATTGTTTAAAGTTTATAACGTTGTTCAAAGTTTTCGGTAACATTCTGAGATGAACATTACACAACTTCTTCAAAACGGTTTATAAAAAAATATCTCATTACGTTTTGGAAGTTTGGTGTGAAATGTTGTCAATAATTTAAAGTAAAATGCGGGATTTATCTCAATTTGCACTTGTTTGATGGTTATAGAGACAGAGCTAGTACCTTAGAACGTTTCGAAGGTTTTTTGAAAAACAAAAATAGTTGGAAGCTTAATGCGTTGCTTGTTCGTAAATGGTCCATATAGAAAAGAATTCTTTAATTTTCTGCCGTGAATGACATCGCGACATCGACACAGAATTATAACCTTAATCATCATTTTTTTATTACTGAGACGGCGGTATTCGGCTTTCTCGCCTTAAGTGGGGGCTTAAGGTGTGGATTCGAAAAAAAAATGGGGCGCCTTTTTCTGGAAAGGAAATGTCACCAGACTCTTTTAATTCTCACTTAGTAATATGCGAATGAAACGGCTGAGTGAAAATGTAATCATAATTTGTATAAAACGTGTCAAACCGAAAGCGACCTAATAAAGACAAAAAACATACATTTACCCAGAAGTTCGAATGGAAGTACGTACGTACTTTATTCCGCCAGTAGAGATTGAATGCGGGTTTTTTCGTAAGGTCTTTTTTAAGACACACTTATGAATCGAAGCTTACGGAAATAAGGCCGCATGGTTAGGTGGTGTATTCACAAGAGGTCTAAGATTAAAACCAAGAGACCCAAAACGCCCGGTTTGGGTATTGAATAGGCGGCCTATCACTAGGCCATCAGCGTAACCGAACAATCTAAAAACGGGTCTCAATAATCGACTATAGTTTTTAAGATATCTGAATTCACATCAGTGCCCCACGGCATACGGGGACGTACCGCCAAACTGGGCCTCTTTTTGGTCTCAATTTTGGTGTAGGGATGGGTCACTTTTTTCAAAATTTTATAAAATTAGATAATTGTCCTCTAAAATAGCCAAAATGTTAGTTAATTGTGCTGAAACGTTCGCCAATTTTAGGTAATAATGTCAAGTTGTATTAAAATCTTCATCTCGGTAGTGCCAGGGGACTCATTGTTGAAAACTTGGTTTAGCTAGCTAGGTCGCACTTCAGACTTCTCGCCCGGAGGAACACGTAGGATACATGCTCAAACCAAACTTGAGACCGTGGTGGACATAGACATCTTAAGAAAACCCGTTTTATTTCAAAGCTCTCGCGGACACGTGTGTGTGTGTTTGTTTGTTTGTTTAGCAAAATTGCAACAAAAAATTCAAACAGCATCAAAATCACCATCGCTGCATGTGCATCAAAACACCTATACCCATTATTCATTTAAATGCCACTTGTCATTTATTAAACTAAATATTCAAAAGCAAATGCCAAAATGTGAGTTTTTCCGTGTTGGTTTGAAGGGAAATTGGAAAAGAGAAAAAGTTTTGACCTTAACGATTTCTGAACGCTCCCCTATTTGTTAATCGAAATCCACCTCCATGCACTTACTGTCGTTTTAATGTCGTCAATGTCTATCGCACAACCCATTGCTATCATAACAATCGCCACAGAAACTGTCAGCACGATTTGATTCGTTAGTTTCAATTCATCATGGTAGTGAGGTTTCGAGGGTGGTTTGCTTTCTTCTGTGCCGTTCAGAGTGTCATTCATGTTCGTAACCCATCCAGAAGTCATCTTGGCATCGTCGCTATGCGCGCCATCGTTGTAAGAGTATATCACGAAAGTCAGCTAATAAAAAACAGGAATTTCAGTAATATTAGTAAAACCAAAAATAGAAAAGGTCGTCTGCTTGCACAGACACATAAGGATTACTTTCTAGGTTTGTGATTTTGTGTATACCTGTGTGTCTGTGTGTGGTTTAAATGTTAGCCCTACACTTACTGGACTCCCTCTTGTACGTGTTGCATGTACGTGTTGCTAGCTAGTACCTATGTCAAATTTGTATACCTTTGTGGCCAACTGAATAAAGCACAGTCACGCGTGACTCGAGTATTATCAATGGGGCCATCACTGATAAAAGGGTCAAATATTGAGAAACGTCTCAAAAACAAATCTAAAAAAGACATAGGTCTCAAAAAACAAAGGTATTCAAATAATCAAGCAAAGGTATCAAAACTTAAACGGTCTCGACATCAAATGAAAGGTCTCAAAACCACAAACGGGTCTCAAAAACACAAAGGTCTCAAAACACACAAGTCTCAATATCAAACAAAGATCTCCCAAATACCCAAAGGTCTCACAAGCACAGAATCCAAACACAGGTCTCACTATCTAACACTGGTCTCAAAACACACAAAGTTCATGAAAACGAACAAATGGCTTAACAACACACTAAAGTCTTGAAGATGCTTTGGAAGTAGGCTCTCTGTCGCGGTTGGTGGTTTAGTATAGTTGTGGTCTTCGAGCTTCGAGGTTATGAGTTGAGGTTTGGCGGCCAGTGCGTTTGCTAGATAGAGTGTAAATAGGACTGGGCTGAGGCAGACGCCTTGTGGTACTCCTATATTAGTTTTGATTGTTTTTTCTGTCTCATTTCCTATGCGATCTTGCAGTTGTACGTCTCGTATAAGGACTTTCATTAGATGTAGTTCGTCAGGATCTAGGATTTCCGATAGAATTTCGAATAATTTTCCTATGTCAACCGTGTCAAATGCTTTGCTCTTATCTAGCATCTTATTATGATCGACATCAATAGTTGCTTGATGTGACAGGACTTTTTCAGCAAGGCTTTTTGAAGGAAAAAGACATATGCTTTTGTGGCTTCTTTCCGGCTTCTATGTTGCTTAGAGTTTGGGATAACAGAGTTAAGTTTGTCGTGAATTCTTGTTATCTTGCAGATGGCCGAGGGATTTTTTTCTGATTAATTGGAAAGAAGAATCGGACGTAAGTTTCCAGGTGGTCCTACAGCTTTCCGGTTTAGTATGGTGGGAAACACTATGCCTTGTTGGATTTCTGACCTTAGATTCCAGGGTCTAAGGCATCAAAAATGTCGCCATTCGCAAATCGCTACAGTTAGATGACACACGCGTTCCGGAAACGCTAATTCCGTAGAATTTATCAACTTTGGCCCAAATAACCCAACAGACACGATTTAATGACATTAAACTGGGGGTTTGTCACCGAATAACCTGTTCAAAGTTTATAACGAAGCGGGTAGAATAAGAGAGGTAAAACGAAAATCATTGCAATTGTTTTTAAAAAGATAACACAACTTACTCTAGTTGTAAAATAAAATGTTAATTTTGTCGTATCTATGATCCTAGTTTTTAGTGTATAATCTCTTCAAGGTTTCAATCCTGAGACACTTTTTAAGATTTTCCGATTTTCTTGAAATTCAAATTATCCGGTTATATAATCACAAAGTTGTATTAACTCTATTTTTTACCTCTTCAATGTGAACTTAGAGATGAAAGAAATTACTGACCCCGTAATAGACCTTGTGCATGGTGAATGGATGTTCCCCTCTATAACGCTGATCTCTGACCTCACATAGTTAACATTTTGTTATGTACTCAACTGTTATAATAATAATATAATAATATTTATTTTGAATTACCTGCAAAACATGGTGGCGTTGCACATTCAAATCCAAAATACAATATTGTAAAGCAGTAAATCCTGATAAATTGAATGGGCGAAAAATACCCAAGCACTAATGTGTGCACACTTTTCCAATTAAGAACAACATTTATGGGGCAGGACATAATGCAAAAAATACCATGAAAAATACAGTACCGACCCCGGTATTTACAAAAAAAATGTTAGAATTTAAATAAAATAGCAATAATACATTAATATAATTCACTAGAGTTAATCACATACAAAATATACTACACATCGTGTGGTTTGCAACAAGCAGAACCTCAATATGTGAAGCTCAAAGTCAAATTCTTTATACAACCATCCTGAAAGTTCCCACATTTTGAGCCAAATGCAATGTTGACGGAATCTCGTTCCACAGTCGAGGAAGTGAAACACACAATAAAAATTATAGTAAATAGTTTACTTCTAGCCATTTCTGTGTAAAAGCCTTGTAATTATCCAAAGAACGACGATGAATGAAAGAGATGAAGAACTGGGCCCTATATCATTAAAGAATTTTGTAACCAAAAACCAACCTCTGAATCCTAAAAACAAACTCAAAAGTCTCCACTAGCCAAACTCACGAAGCCGTTCTGCATAAGGAGGACTATATCAAAATATGTGATTTCTCGATATAATTGGATGCTTGTTATCCTTCGCTGAATTTTCTCAATCGATCTAAGTGATTTCGCTGGAAGGGTGCCCCAACACTAGCACAATAACAGAACATGCGGCATGACAAGAGAGTTATAATACATATTGAGTAGGGCATAAGACGACATATTTCTAGTGCAACCTGATTATGAAACCAGACCTTGGATCTTATACAGTTCCAGGTGAGTGGTCAAAAGAGAATCCTTAGTGAAAGTTAACCCAAGTAACTTGCAGCTTTCAACATCAGTGAGTGTGGTATCATCAATAGAATACGAATGTGAATACTGCAGAGACCCTTTGGATCTTGTTACATGCATTGTGGAACACTTCGATAAATTTAAGGGCAGCTTATTCAAACTGTCCAAGAATTTGAAGATATTATTAAATGAGGAATATGTCAAGATTTTTGTCAAGATCAGTTTTGACTTTACATTCTTAAAATATATTACAAATACATCACAAATGCCCGAAAAAATAATACAATTTGATGTAAATTAACAAAATAGAGGCATTTTAATTTTTGCTTTTTTGACATACGAAGAAACGGGCGGATTTTCGCCAATCAAAAGCACCCAATTTTTTGCCCTCCTCGTGCGTCAAAGTGATGACCAAAACATCGTGTTGACTCGAATGGGTTATCTGCTGACACTGTAATATTGATGGATTATGAAAGCTAATAATAAAATTAGAAAATAATTTTACAGAATGACCTATTTTGTTTCATTCGTTGTGTTTTAATTATTATTAAGTGGCAACACTGCGCTATGATACCATTTGCCTGCGATGTGGGATTTGTCGGAACTTTTTCGAGTAGCTAATTGGGCGGAAAATTAAAATGGCAAAATAACTCACAAAATATGGACAATTTTTCAACTATTGTTGATTTATTGTTAAAGCTACGTTACTTAAGCTTTCCATCCATACCAATTTTTCCAAATATTCAATCATGACATATTTTCCTTTAATATCGTCTTGGAGAATCTGGTGATCAGATTCTTGTAAATAGGGCGAACTAAAGGTGCTCATCCACCGCAACTGAAAATAGAGGATGAAACAATCGGGTCTTTGATATCAATCCTAAAAAGCAAGAACAGAATATGACCAAAGACCGGAGCCTTGTGTACCCCTGATTTACCAGAAGACCACTCAGAAGATGGCACCTTTGAAGACACCCTTTGCTGCGTCCACGAAGAAAATTTTCTGAATCCACTGAATAGACACCCCGAATGCCCAAAAGCATGAAGCTTGTAAGGTAATAATTGTGATCAACCTTATCAAAGGCAAACTAAGTCGCAAGAAAATTGTATAACAAGAGAACATTTACGACTGCAGTGATTCAGAAAGAGATGAAAAAATCTTGTGAGCATTTTGCTCACATTTCTACACTGCGAAGCCAAACTGATTGTCCAGAAGTATAATTTGTTCTCCTCTACATAAGACATGATACAAAACACCAAGACTTTTCCATAAACCCCACTACATATAATATCGGTTTAATGATACTGGCCTATAACTGCCAATATCATCTTTTAGCTTGCCAGACCCCTTAAACACAGGTACAAAACATTCAGCACTTTCCATGGTTTTGGAACTTTGCCTATCCGAATGAAAGTATTAAAAGCTTGCATACTGGTAGGCGCCAGTTCATTGCAACGGCCTTTCAAGGAAGACAGGAAAAATTCGTCAGGGGCCCGCGAACTTGGAGGTATCAGATTTTCCTGAGAACAATCAACTACGCACCCTCATCAACTCTACAAGATCAAAGAAGAGGGGGTATATTAAGTTCAAGATTGGTTTAAATCCATCCATGTATGTTCGACAAATGGGCCAATACTTAACCTAGTATATAACAAGCTTTATAACCACAGACAGCAGATGCTGATCCTGGGGAGGGGGCGCGCGCCCTCCGGTAATTCGGCGTTTTAACCTTTGGTGTAAGATATTCATGAGTTAGACTAGAGTCCAGACTCTTTTACGGAAAAACTGTACAATCCTTGTAGTCCTTTGATACTCTTATAGAAGATTTCTGCGAGGCTAATTTCTGGGTCTTACATAGAGGATGAACGTAATTCTGCAAAATCTCCCCCATTTGAACAAGTTTAGCCGTTCAGCAGCCCCCCGGTAATTTTGACTTTTCAATCCTGGATCCCCCCTGGACACCTTCGTTAGGACCATCAGGTTGTACGGCAACAATCGCGGTTTATTGCTTAAAACATGCGTGACAGATAAGTAATTTTCATTCATTGACAAGGTTGGCGGCGGCACACAATCGAATAGAATCATCTTACCTTCTGTTTTCGTTTCATTTGAGCTCTGAAACTGATCCCGGTGCGTTGTATAATATTAATTATAAAGAAAGGCCAAACCTTACCGAATAACGTTTGCAATATTATTCCTGCATGGCTTCTTTTTTGTTGAGTCTACATCACAGATACAGAATACCAATAGCAAAGTACACGGTTATGCATGAAAAATGCAACAGCGTACGCAGTACAAAATTAGAGTCAAGACAATTGGAGGTCTTCCCGACCATAGGAAATGCCAACGACCCATTACGGTCATAAATACATATTTGAAAAAGAGGTCATCGACTTCGTTTTTGAGAAAGATGCCTTCCAAAGTAAATATGTGCTGATGTCGCTAAAATCTTATATGGTAAAATTGACAGAAGTGTGATCTTTTTGTACCGTCCAAAATATAACCCACTTTAGAACTAAAAGGCCATGGAATTTTCATGGAAAACAGAGCGTTTGAAAGAATAGGTTATTGAAATACAATAGGGCCTACGGGCATTTAAAGGCTGACTCAGAGATTTCAAAATATAATTTTTTCGTGTAATAATTAAAAATAGTCACCTAAAACTAAAGATAGTAACATAAAATGCACAATTCGAAAGTTTGAGATGAATCGGATTTTTCGTTTTGATGCAGTAAACATTTATGTATAGTATTACGTGCCATAGGATACTGTGCATAACAAAAATTCCGGATCCGGAATTTTATAACAAAGTTGCGATTTTCTATGAAGGCCTTCGGCTTGAGCTTAGCTATTTCACACAGTGATTAGTATGTGTTCGAGCATTATTTATATGCAAAAAACACGATTTTTTAGGGCGCCCTCATCGGGAAATCTCTGAGTCAGCCTTTAAATCTGCCATACAGGTCAGTCTAACACAGCCTCATTTTAATTTTAAAACTAAGTATAATTAGCCTATAATCAGGATATTAATTCATTTAATATTTTACTTACTTTGGTTGCCGTTGTCCGTGTACTATGTGTTTTTTTTTTTCTAATTTAGTTTCTTTCACGATTCTGTTTTTTCCCCCTTTTGCTGACTTCTCATTGTTTCAAGTTTTCTTAAAACTTGACGTTGTTTTGAGGAAAATAAATCTTTTTGGTCGACTATTCAGGTCTTAGAAAATAAGTATCATATCAGTTAGGAGACATACTGGCAGTCAATATACTCTGCATAGATTTGCAGGGAAAATGTTGATATAAACGATTAATAAAATCATGTTTTTCATCCATTCCAATGGGATTTACATGTTAATTGAACAGGTTTTAAGAAAGCAATGGATGTTTATGAAATTTTAGATTGAAGCCCATTTTTAGAGTAGCGAAATTAATAAATGACAGCCTGGTGTGATCCTCTTAGTTTAAAATGAAAATGAATGGCACGTTCTTTCAATTGTGTTATTTATAAAACCTTCACAAAGACGAGAAACGTCAAGAAAAATTGGGTCTGGTTAAGAGATGGTAGGCATGGCAAACAGGCCATGCGAGCAAAGGATTTGAAGGTCACTTAAAGATTATTTAATTTCTTTTCTTGCAAACATAAATGTGACTATGATATTCAAACACATGTGCCACTTAGTTTACAAGTTTATATATATCCAGCAAAAATGCTATTTATCACGAAAACTGCACAGGTAGAGATAACAAAATAGACATATAAGTGTGCTGATTATAATTATATAGATGCGACTGTAGGCTTAAACATTGCGTGTTTATTATTTCTAATGCCTATTTGCCATTTAAAGCTATTTAATAAATCTAAAAACTAATATTGTGTTCATTTTCTTGTTCCTCTGTTGTTAATATTTAATGGTATGCCATGAAAACAGCAGTACAATGTGTTGGAAATCGCTCACCCGACAGCAGAACGGACAAATGATGTTAACTGTGTAAATCCCATTGGAATGGGTGAAAAACAGATGGCCTTTTAATAATCCGTCATATCTCTGGATTGCGTGGGCGGATTGTTATGTGATTTGAACAATTTATAAAAAAAGAGTATCATTAATATCCTCTTTGAAAATGGAATTCACAGCTTCAGCAGGTTTTTTTTGAGAAATCGGAGTTTATCTGCTTGCACCACTTTTTTGGGGATCGGACACCCTGTATTTGAAGTTACGCGCGTATGGGATGTCATGTTCCTAAAACGGGCACCTGAAATACAACTTCTGTTAAACAGGTGTCTCTGGAATGCTATTGTGTTGGGTAAACCAAGATGTCCGCCAGTTGCTTCACTCATCTAATATACAGTTACAGTTGTGTAGCCGATCCATTGTATAGAGATCAGTACCCATATTTTGAAGCCAGGACGACAGACAATTTGGATCTCAATGAAATATGAACGCAAACTCAGTCAGTCGGCAGGTCACCCTAGTGCAATTATTCACTGCGAAAATGGTTGGGCAGGGTCATTGACCTTGAGCTTACATAAATACGATAGGCAAACGACCTTGCTATTGTCCACATTCCCTGCACACGTCTGCAGTTCAAATCTATGAAAATCTGGCCCATGTTATAGCATATGAGAATTCGTGATGCAAGTGAATGTAAGGTTATACATTTTCCGAGGTCTTCGCTTTCTCATAACAGACAGATTAATGCGTATACACAGATTTTTTAGTAGCAGACAATTTTGGAATGCTTTAAAATTCGTTTGAATTTCTATAAATTTTGCACGCTTTTTCAAAACTTAAATTTCATCACTTTTAAACCTTTGTTTTTAAACTCAATCATCCTTCAAATCATATCAGATTGAAGACTGTCACTATACATACACCAGATCCATAACTACATCAATTCTTGCATCAATCTCCTTGTTCTTGATCACTCTTTTTTGGACACCATTCTTTTCATATTAACAATGTAAAGTAGCAATTGGATGTTTATCAATATAGACCGTATTCAATACGACGTCAGCCACCAGACATGTTGGTGGACAAGATGCATTACATTCCAGGACTACAATACATTAAGCTGTCAATCGATCCATATTTAGCGATTGCACAGGGATCATTGACAGGTGAATGTATTGTAGTACTGGAATGCGTCTATCTTGTTCATCAACATGGCTGGCTATTGAATACGGTCTATTTATTTATTTTTCGGATTTATAATAGATTAAAATGCTGGCAAATATTCAAGATATTCTTGATGTATCATGATCTATTTTAACAGTTTCACTATCGCGGTTATTAACACTAATAGGCATTGAACCATTACATAACGGATTTCTATGTGTGCCGTGTTTAATAACCAATCTTCTTAGGTATATATTAATCTGATTCTTTCCCGTTTGTAAAGCCACGTCACTGAACGCACTGACTTGATATTGATTGGTGTAGCAAGGCAGGTGAATCGTGATTTGCCCATTGGCTTTCACCTGTGCGCACCGACAACGTACGCGTGATATTCAAACCGAGTGATAATGCAATGGGTGTGCACTGGATTATGGTCTTGAGATATCAGAAAATGATATTCCAGAAATTATTAACGAATTGGCTGAAGATTGGACGAAGGTTTGTCAGATTCACCTGCCTGAAAGTTACAGGAGGAGCTTTTTGGGGATACAAATTTCTCTCAATTTCACTGGATCGGTCTAGACCACCTACACCGAAACATTTACAAGTTTTATATTGAGCAAACAAGTACAAAAGAACCGCAAAACTTTTTTTGAACTTGCCTCTTAAGGGCAATCGTCCCCATAGAAACCAGCTTTTTGACTTCCTGTCGTGCACAACAGAAAGTACTAACTCATCATCTTATTACATAAAGACACCGGGAGTATTCCTAATTCACTTCGGGTGTGGATCTAACCCCCTGGTAAGCATTCCAAATATGCAAAAAACCGGGTTCGACAAAATTGATGGCGCTGCTTCCTGGAAATCTCCCCATGTCTCTTTAAATATTCGTGATGATGAAGACAGTTAAGGATTTTGGATTTGGTAAAAAGCAAATTAACACTAACTGTGCTATAAACTTTTTCCTAAATGTAACATATTTTTGGTGAAGGTGGTTACCTTACTTGTACGTTTTTAAGTCTACATGAATAACCTTTCGCGGTAAGTGTTCCATGTAAAAACTTTCCACACTAGTCACCATAGCTCGTTCCGTCGGCGTTTTGCACGTCGTCCATACCTACCTCCTCTATTAGGAGAGGATATAGTATACAATATTGACTGCTATGAGGGCATGGTTGAAACTATAGGCCCACGGTGATCTCGAAACCAACTATTGGCCCCGAGCGTAAGGGCCGAGGGGCATAGTATTGTTTCGAGATCACCGAGGGCCTATAGTTTCAACCAGCTCCGAATAAAAAATGACGTCAATATTTTTTTTATACCCGAATATCTAGATTTTTGTCATCTATTGGCTTCAAAGACATTCTAAATCCAGGCAGATGCTAACACAGGCCTATATAGTACAGGGAACCTTTACGTTGTTTTTGACATTGGTCGTTAGCCGTAGAATGAGGGTGATTCGTAATGTGAAATGCAAGAGATTGTTAATGTGACTCGTCCGACCTGCCCGAAATTTCAGTATAACTTCGGTGTACTAGGCCTTATGCATGTGGAGCTCTGAGCTGTAGGCCATGTTGTCATGGCGTGTGCATGCAGGTTTTAACAATTTTTGTGTACCTTAGGTCCAAAACTTGTCATGAATTAGCAATCAACCTTGCTTGTGTTGAGGAGTGATGTGGAGTTCCAAAACGGATCGCCGTAAAATCGCCTTCTTGCCATTTTTTTGTCGCAAGATGTGTGTACAATTTTCCTTTCAGCGCCCGAATTCAGCAACTTTTTACACGGGCTGCAGATGGCCGTCATTGGGTGTCCATATTTATAATCCTCGAATTTCTTCACGGTGTATTTTACCGCCGTTTGGTATGAGCTGTAATACTCTCTGATTTCCTTTCAGATCTTCATCCACAAGCTTAGGCGGAGTCACCTATGGTCTATGCTATGGTCTATGACTATGGTTTGAGAATCGCCGCTACAATCATTTCCCTACACACCCTTTTACACTCCCATAGCACTTGTACTGCTCGGTCACAGTGCCACCTATTCCGTTTCCTCCGCTCGCAATTGCCGGCTAATTCGTAGACATGCCCTACGTCTTTTGACTCCCTAACAGTCACGCGCCTGTGTTAAAGGCTCTGCGATTAGCTTGAACAAGGACTAAAAAACTGTTTTCGCGGTACCACATTAGATATCGCGAAATCAACGAATCGGTGGGCGATCTGATGTTCGAACGTTTCCTGACAAAAAAGACCATTACTCACAGTTTTGCGTAAGGCCTGGCTTGTGGCTGACTTGGATCGCATCAATCGATAATGGCCAGCTTACAAGGTAAAGAAAAAATTGCTTGTATGGATCGTATTTTTTTCACGTTTTTTTTTTTTTTTCGTCTTTTTGCCAAAAATAAAACCTATATTAAACTAGTCATCTAACTAGACATTAGGTAAATATTTTTGATGCGTAACTCCGTTCACATAGGCAATATTTTGCGCAATCTCCCGTGTACCGCAATGTAACAAAAAATCCAAATCAACGCTACTGACAGAGTTTCCCACCCCTCAGGCCTACGGCGGTCACGGAAAGTAAGTGTCTGGGTCACAGACTGCAAAAGATATTATCTAAATAGTACTCGCGCGAGAGATTACCGTATCAGTTCCGTCATAGCGAATGCTGTAAATGAACTAACTCTCAAATATCCCGGAATACGAGGGGTTATGAATTGAGATTTTTTGCATCAGAGGGTCGTTACTATGTTTTTGTTTTTCAAAGGCCTATGTATCAGTATTGCGTCTGAAACCTATAGAACCTAGCGAGACAATTGAACGTTTTTGTCGAGTACTTAGGTGCTCGCAAACACGGAAAAAAGTAACACCGCAATCGCTACGACGGCTGGGGCCCCATCCCTTTTCCCACAATGCCTTTCGTATTATTCGAAAAGAGTCTGAGAATTTCAAACGCTGGTTTCAATTTACGCTTTCAATTTATAAACGAGGATCTACGCTAGCTTCCGACCGCCGTACCTCAACCGCTAATGACGTGGCTATAAACTCCTAGGGGCAGTGAAGATTGCCAATGTTTGCCAAGATTCAATAAAACAAGGCGGGGGCGCTGTGTGGTAAAGACGAAACGTAAAGGTGGTGCCTAACACGATGAAAACCACACCACCAATCACGACCAAATGTGATAATTCCAACTTATATTTTCTGTTACAATCACCTATAAACATAATTGTCTCGTGATTTATGCAGAAATCTTTGGATCTAGGTACTTATCAACGGTAGAAAATCGTTTTGCCACTACCCGTCAAACCTGAGTGCCGATGCCATGGGCGCAGCCATATTAAGTTCTCCCAAAAAGCAAAGCGCGACGCCGATGGGCGCATGCTCGGTCGCTGTCAAACAAAATCAGAGGGGATAGGTTTCATTACGAGCAGTACAAACAAACATCAAAGCATGAATAGGCCTACTGATAGGCTGCGATTCAGTAATGTACATTTCCCTCCCTTGCTTCCTTGTTTGTATCCCCCGGTTTGTATCAGACTTTACACTACAGCACAGACCCGGGGCACA
This sequence comes from Ophioderma brevispina, assembly GCA_023653785.1. Lineage (NCBI taxonomy): Eukaryota > Metazoa > Echinodermata > Ophiuroidea > Amphilepidida > Ophiodermatidae > Ophioderma > Ophioderma brevispina. Next base: position 20,090 of record JAMKCH010000580.1, read on the forward strand.
GACTCTCCGCATACTAGTTAAAAACAAATACGGCTGCTTATATTCATCTCTTATACACCAGCTTCCATATGTACACTCATAATATGGACGAATAGTTCGTACGACCGTCTTTTACGCTGGAAGAGGTGTCCCGGTCAAAGTTTATGAACTATGCCCGCTCTTCCCAGGGCATAGTTCATTTTTGGTTCAATTCTTGAAGCTAATTGAATTAATGCCTCCACTTTTAAAACCAAATCAGATGACAGGGATATATATATGAGGTATAATAGGGGCTATCATGCGGAAAAAGGCCAGAGCAAACCTCGAGCTATATCACACAATTACTCGGGCAGGCCAGGTTACGCGTGATGTGCCTTATTTTTTTCGTAAAGCACATTGAGTTACTAATAGTCTAGAGATGTGTTTCTAGAAAGTCGTATTAAAAAATCTGTTTATAGTATGTTGCAAGTGCTCATTTAAGTTATGGTCTCTTTCCCTGTTTTCCAATTAATTTATTTTATTCAGCAAGCCTATCACCTTTTACAAGTTAACAATATATCTCTTTCAAACTATAAGATCAGAGACCCCAAATGTACTGGTAATTTAATTCATTATTCCGGGTATGCTGTTGTAACTTTATTCTCTCTCAATTCCATTACCGCCCTGCTAGTGGCGTCTTTATGTGGTCGTCCTGTGTCATTTCATGTTTCATGACCAGTTTGCTTTCTGGATTGGATACGCTTTATCGAGTTCAACCTTTCAGGTCCTTTTCACTTTGGAGCCTATGCAATCTCACAATAAGCCTGAAGATTAGCACACTAACTAGAGGCATCCACAAAGATAAATGGCATAACGAAATGGAATGTAATGAGATCGTTAAAGTCTGGACATCTGTAAAAGTAAGCATATCAGCGTCAAACGAGTGCACATTTTGACGTTCCTGTCTCGAAGGCGATAGTGCGACATTTTGTGTGCGACTGCCTGAGAATCCGAGCCAGGATATAGCCAAAGCTGATCAAATAAGCATCATTATCGCGCAGCAAACCACACCTTCCAGCCCGAGGTGAACATCGCGGTGATGATCCATTAAGGACTAAACCCAACAGCGATCCAGAATACCAAGATACTACTGCCAGCTGAAACAAAGTTCTTGAGTTAGCAATTAGGATTGGGCAACCTACTATGTTTTATTCTTTACTGTACAATGGCGCAAATTATCCATTTCTAAAATGTTGTTTAACATTGAAAACAACCTAATACATGCAAAAATATCACAAGTTGGTTCCTGCTTGTTTTGTGCCAGCGAAAAGTGTATTTTCAAAATATTCACTCCCTCCTTTAGGCGTAGTTAGAACCCCCCCACTACGGAATTTTCATTTAACATAATTAAACGCAAATCATTCCAACAACTGAATTACTAAATGAACTTATTAAAAGTCTTTGTTGAAGTTTTATTCAAAGGCCCACCTTTATAAAAGGGTGTGACATGCCACTACGCATGTATTATCTCCTTGAAATAGGTTGTGCTAAAACGATTATTTTATGCAAACATTTAAATCATGCCTTTTAATCCTTCAAAAAACCTGGTAGATTCTGAATAGGTTACAACACATACGTCAAAGGTTTTTGAGCAGAATGGCTAGGCAATCCCAGGCCATTTAAACCCGGCACGCGATTAGACTGTTTGTAACTTAATTTTAATGCATTTTACACGCTGATTCTGAATTTGGTAATGTAGAGAAAGGAATTAGAAAATGAACCCCGAGCAACTGTTTTCGCCTGTCAGGCCAATATAAGCTTTAAGGTAGACTTGTAAAGCACCTGTTGAAGCAATGGCAACAAAAGGGATGGATGGGTTGTTATTTTTTCACGGCCGAAACTGCATGACTTTTTTCTTTGAAGCCTTGCGCTCGATGTAAGACCAATTTGAGATGGGTCCCAAGCCGGTGTAAAGAACCTGAGTGTCCCCCTTAGAGAGTGCCTCGATCCCATCGCAACATGTACGGAATTAACCGTGACCTGTATAACGATGCCAATTTGGTTACAGTGCTAAAACAAATGATGATACAGCACTGCACTGGGAGAAAACGATAGACAAATGGGTGGTAGGACACTCAGTCACAACGGACAAACGCAGATCATGACACTGCTCTTTTAGGGTTAAAGTACATTGGATTGCGAACTTTTGCACTTGTGCAAAAGGCCCCTGCACATCGATTTCTACTCGCCGCTTTGCTCTCCGCTTGAAAAAGTTGCGCATGCTCCAAAAGGGAATCCGATGACTCATCGTGTGAAATCGACTGGGAGACTTTTCATCAAGACTTTGAGAATCATTTTGGATGAATATATCACGAAAGTTGTTTTTTCCTATCAAAATCTGGGCATTTTATGGTTACTACGTGCATACTCTACCGATTAAACATGTATACATGCAGAGTATTTTTCTGTAAGGAAGAGATATTTGATGAATTTGCCTAATTTGTCGGCAATTTGCCCGGGGGTTCTCGTAAAATTATGTGGTGGCTCCTCGATGATTTTTAAAACGGAAATTCAGTAAAATCACATCATCCGCTGGTTACCTGCGCATTGGGCCTCGCTTCATGGTTCGGATCTATTTGGTTCAGTGTGAAGGGTAGAGAGGAAAAAAGTCGCAGGGAAACCAGCATATGACTGGTACGACCTTTCTTCGACAGGGAGACCCGAGAGCAAAAGTCTTGATGAAAAATATCCAGTAGATGCAGGCTTAATGACGTGATCGGAATTCCCTTACTTTTCGGGCAGGCGCAAATCAAGCGGAGAGCAAATCGGTGAGTAGAATTAGAATCGATTGGCCCTGGGACAGTTCATAATTTTACAACATCATTTTTTTCTAAAATTATAGAAATCAGTTTGTGTGTCTCACCGCTGTATGTGCACCTTTTCTAGACGAATGAATGAAGTGTAGTCTAATTTTGTGACCTAATGATTCAGGGACCAAAGGAGGTTAATCCGAAATCACTTGGACTCCAGCAAACAACGGGGCTATTGATAAGTATCCGCTCGGTCTATACAATTGGCCACAATACTTTCAGTTCCTTTTTCATTTTTGGAACTACGAGTCATTGTTATTATCAATTGCTGCTGAATGAAATGAAAACAGTTCAGGTGTATACCACCACCCCGATTTCGATTAACGCTATTTTCATGATGTGGAACAACAAATTACCTGTCCTCTTTCAAGAATATATACAGTTAGCGGTTCTACGGTGTTCAATACTTGACCCTAGATTCATCTTTATTCGAAAGGAAAAACGAAGGTGAACACCAACATGGACGTGTAAATGTGCTGGACAAACTGCGAAAACAACATATTTGTGCAAAACCAAACCCGTTTAAATTGCCGCGGTAAAACCATTTATGTTCAATTTACTGCGTTATTAGCAGAAACGAAAATCATTCACCTATATTGAATGAAAGTAACGGTACCGAAAACAAACTTTAAACTGAGTAGAAGTAGAAAGATGTCCTACATGACACATGATTAGTTATGGGTTTGGTCTGCACCCGGGTGTTAGGTCACAGCTTGCAAGCAACAATTCGTATGATTTTTGTTCATCTTCGCTTCCTTTCTGAATAAACGATGACATTATACTGGTCAGTATTGGAATCACAGAAAGGATCGAGTTTTATGGTATTTGTGAGCGAGTAAGCTCATCTGATGGGTGGTGATAACATCGTTGTCATGGACAATAACAATGGCTCTGCGCTTCCAGAGAATCATAGCGCCATTATTTTGCTGGATTTTAAGTGACAGATGTAGATTTTTTTAGGATTACGAATTTCTATCAATATTTCACTTGGATAGGTTGTAGACCACCTAACATGAATGTTTCGACGTTTATTTTTTGCGACAAACGGTGCAAAAGCAAACAGCCCAAAACCTTGTTTTGAACACTTGCCTGCTCTGTCACGATTCCCATGAAAATCATGGCTTTGGGCTTTATGGCGCTGCACGACGAAAGTAACTAAATCATCATCTTCTTACCTAATGACGGCGTATCCGTATCGGCTTATTCACTTCCGTTGTGATCTAATGCATTGGTAAGCATTCCAAAATATGGTAAAACCGGCGGTTCGAGAAAAATTGGGGCGCTATTCCTGGAAATCTACTATGTTATTTAATGAACGGGTGTTGTATATCATGGAGATGACATTTAATTATTTCAAGAAAATGTGCACATACTAGACGTGGAAACACGCGTACGAATATTTTTTTAATTTTAGAAAAAATTTATTTAGCCGCAATTATGGACTTCCCAGGGGTGCGTCACCTTTATAAAAACCTATGACAGTCTGCCCGCATAGCATATTATCTCCAGAAATACAAGAGTATCACTCAGAACAGGGGACTGTAGTGAAAGAGTGATGGCGCTTCCGGATCAAAATTGTGACATTTTTGTACACAAACTACTTTAGGCATTGATAATCCATAAAATGAGGGAAGCACTTGCCAAACCCTCCCCACCCTTAATGTACGCGGCTTGGTTCAAGGCTATAAAGGGGTCACCATTTTAAAATGGTACCCGATGTGTTGAAAAGTACGCCATGCTGTTTGGCTGCGTTACAAGGATCTCCAAAAAAGCGTATAGCTTACACTATCTATGGCTTATATTTTCGGGCGCGTTTTACGTTAGGGGGTAAAAACTGGTAAAACTAGTTGAAAAGTCCATTTTGGTTTTGTGTAATGGGCCAAACCAAAAAAAGTGCTCTGATTCAGATAATATGTGGTGCAAATTGTTTCCCCGTATTAAACGGATGAAATAAGAATTTGTTATTATTAGTTTTCACGTTATCAACAAAAATAGGTCACAGGTCAATAGAATCCAATAGTGCCAATATCTGTTGGCGTCATTCGATTTGGTGAATAACCACATTTAAGATAGTCAAAACTATTCCTATATTTCTAGAAATGTATGGGCTGGGCCATGTCCGTCGAATGGAGGATGCCGTCTTTACCGAAAACGATATCATGTATGGGAGTACATCTGGGCAGAGAAAGGAAAGGAAAGTTGTCGAACAATGCTCAGCTACAAGGATATTTGTAAGCGTGATAGTGTACCTGAACATCGACCATTGGGTGCTGGGAGATTGCTGACAATCGTCACCTTTTGCGGAGACAGTGAAGCAACACCTTGAGCTTGGAGAACAACAGATCTCAGCCAGTTTGGGAAGCAGCGAGCTAAAAGATGAAAAGCGACACGATCCTTGGATAGTCAAGCGTGACATCCCCTATATGTAGCACCTGTGGCAGAGACTCCACTCGGGATGGCCTCTTCAGCCCACAGAAGTCGTTGTTCACAAACCTGTGACTCAATGGGGCGCTTTATCCCTAGTCAGCTTGCGACCTGAGGGAGACCATGGAATGAATTTCTTCTATGAGCTGACAACCAACAACTTGAACCATTTACAAATTTTGAGCAACTTTATTTTGACCCATGTACAAACCAAAATTGCTTTTGCACCATTTTAAACACATAATGCCAACAACTAAGCAATAGGTAGTATAAACTATAGCTTTTTGGAATCTTGTAACCAGACAAATATCATGGTGTGCTTTTCAACACAATCGGAACATTTTAATTTGACCCCTGGTTGGAACTTGAACTCCAAGCTGGGGGTCATGAAAGGGGTGTGGCAGTGCTTCCATCAATTTTTTAATTATCAATGTACGAAGTACTTGTTTACCAAAATTCGTTTGATCCAGATTGCCCACTCACATGAGATCTGTACACTACGTCCCCCACCCCTACCACTTACTAACCTGTATATACGTAGGAGCAAATTTCTGTAATTTAGTGTATGAGAATTTCACAGAGAGACCGGTACGAGAATACTGACAAGCGCTAATACGATGTCCGTGTATGGAATTACTGAATTCCATGTCCATGATCGGCTGTAGATAAACAGGTTGAGTGGCATCATGCCGAAAGCAAAAATGGTGGATGCGGGTTTCATTAAAATACTGCAAATTTAAGTACATTGCAGTAATTAGTAATATCAATCAGTAGTCCTGCAAATGTTGGTAATAATGACTTCAGTTCGTGTTTAAAAGGAAAACATAGTTTGAGTAATAATGATGGCCATGGCACACGAACGCGACTTGTTGTTGCGTCAAACGGACCTACGTGAAACTGCAGTGGGCTGCGCCGTTTTAGAGGGCGAGGAAGCGGGCGGACCAAAGTGGCACAAGAAGAAATTATACTCCCAAAAATATAATGAAAAGTATCCAATTTGGAAAGTTGTTATTGTAATAATTATTAGATTCTACCTCGAAGGTATTATTATTAACAGGCACATTAAGACTGGAAAGTTGGGAACCAAATGAACAAAAGGAACAACCATCCTAGATTTACCTCAAAACACACGTCGACCTTCAGTCCAATAGTGTGAATATAAATGGACACCGTCCCTCCAGGTGAACATCCGATGGACAGATTCCGGATTGCGAAGTCCCTTTCAATTGCAATGCGTGAGCCACTTGAAATGTGAGCCACGGCATGACGACAAATTGTGACACGGACACCAACAAGCACACCCGGGTCGTCGACACAAAATAAAGTGATTCGCAGGTACAAATTGTCGACAAAAAAAGAAAATGAGAGCATGAGAGTTTTTGCATTATTATATCTTTATTCGATTAAAGTTTTTCTATTCATGACCCTTTGTGACGATTTTTGAATGTTTGATTGTGCTCTGTAAGTACCTGGCAGTCTTGGCGTATTGAATCATAGCAAATTCAGTTCTGTTTCAACAAATGTGTGCAAAAAAATGAAAATCGCCTACCAAAACATCTATTCTAATGTCGGATTTGATAAGTGAAAGGGGAGTGTTGCTGCTTTAATATGGATATGTGAACTAAGTGCTCAATTGACCGAAAGTTTTATTGAATTACTTAGTTCTTCTCGTCCGAATGACAATTCAAGTGATTGGGTAGTTTTTGTTTTTATCAGATTTAGGTAGGGTAGACAGTCGGTGAGGAATTTTGAATCCAGGAAAAAATCCATATTTCACTGCATTGTCGCTGTGACCCGGTAAATACACACTGGTCTCACAGCTGACGCTTCAGGTGTATTCTCGTATGTTGTTCGTATGGGAGGCAACTAGGTTGTCTTTCCTCTGCTATTCTATCTCTTGGTCACAATGGATGGTATCTGAAAGGGAGACGAGCTTTAGTACTAGGTTTAGACCAGAGTTAGTCCTACAAGAAATGGACCTTTTTTCTTTCACCATACTATGAAAGTTAAAATAACTGGTGAGCAAATTCCTCATAGATGGGCCGCTGTGTCCCGTCCATGAGGAATTTTTACCCATTCGGACACTTTCAGAGCATGTTGAAAGGAAAAAAAGGTCCATTCATGAGGACTAACCCTGGTTTAAACCTCGGCGACTTAAAGTTAGTATCCCCTTCAGAATACCAGCCAAATGGTTTTAACCTGCTACTTAATTATTCTCTTAAGTTATTTATGATTGAGTATATCTAGAATGTTTCACATAAAACTTTATTTAAATGAATTGTAATTGGTATTTAATGATATAATGCTCCTATTTCCTATGTGAAGCCCTAGAGGCCTCGGCAGTCGCGGCTTTATCGAGATGGGGCTTATTTCTATTATATAAATATGTCATTGTTGAGCATTGCAGATCCATTTATCCGAAAACAGTTTAACAATTTAACGTTTAAAGGAAATTGTTAGTTTTGTCCAAGAGTGTAATTACTTTAAAGGCAGAGAATGTTTGGCCAATTCCATCAGCCCCATATTGGCAAATGCTTCCAGGGGCTTGTTTCTATAGAGCATTGTAAGAAACTACTCTTTTTCAGTAGCAAAACTCTGGAAGATTTGTACTCAAGCGATCGTTTATAATATTGATTTTTTTTTAAACCTCGCCTACATCAAATAGGGTTGCCTGTTCGCGATCACAGCCAACGTGTTCGTTAGTTACTATTTACAGCTTTTTATTTAAGGGGAGTCAAATCAACGAGTACCTACATTAGAACACATATTAAGATAATATATGTCTAGTTGGCCTCAAATATGAAATAAACGTCACCAGCGACGTGTGTGCATGGAAGCCCTTACTGCGTGGTTGCATATGGTAGACTGTCCATCTACATACCATCTACTTTAAAACCATAATGTATTTTCTATTTTTCAGAAATTATGCAAATTAGCGTACAATGTACATTATTGTACATTATGTGGATGGAAGTCATTGCTATATGCTCTACTATGGTGGAGCTCCCATCCTATAGCATCTATAATTAAACAAAACAGTATTTTCTATTTTTTGCATAAATTATGAACATTAGCTACTTAACATATTTTAATAAGGTCAATTAAGAACTTCCTGTCTTCCTACGATCTACCATTTTCTTTATCAGTATAGCCTATACAACACAACACTTCAGTTAATATTCAAAATCATAAAGGGTATACCTGAAAAAAGGAAGTGTTAGGTATTGTTAAAGGTTTAAAGCATTATAACACCTTTTAAATAGCACCCCTGTGACAGACTCCTGAATATTATATTATTTTTCTGTATTGTATTAATTAAATCATGTTAAATTTAATCATGTAAATTATGAGTGAGGAGAACTGGAAAATATGAAAACTTGCAATGTGTTGTGCAATAAGCATGACTTATCTGATTGACCTAGTTCTACATGGACTAGTGTGTGAAGACTTCCCGAAGAACATGTCGGAAGATGTTCGCAGTTATAGAGGACAATAGGAGCACAGTGTCTTATCTTCTCCATTCTAAGAATTGGACAGAGGTTCTTTGTTACCTATAGGAAGCAAGATTGCACACCTGTTGATGAACAATAGACTTTTGAGTAATTGCTATGTCAAAACACTTCGAGCAGAGGATGTGGAAGATTGTGGACTTCCTTTAAACATGTTTCAGCGAACTGAAAAGATGATGAAATGTTCGTCTTGTCTCCGCATGTTTGTTGCATCATGGGAAATTTTCTAAGGACAAATTCTGTTGCAAGTCATTCTCCTTTGCCAGTTGAGATTTCATCGAGTGTAGACCTCTCAAACAGAAGGTGGGGAACTTTCATAATTTGATTCATAAAATGTTATGTTCTTTATTATAAATCTGGAAAGTTGTCAGAATCGTCAGAGCTGCAAAATAATTGGTGCCTTTGGAAAAAACAAAGGTTAACATTAACATTCCAGCAGATTTTCTTCTGTACCAGTGACGTTCACCTTTAACGCACTGAGTACCTGTATGGACATTATAATACGCAGCAGTTATACTTCCAGTGTTTCTCCAAGTCTACGAGTTTGCAAATTAATCGGCCGGTCTAGACCAAAGGACTTTTGCGATTTCGCGAAACTAGTTGAACTGTACCAGCAAGAATTGTGTCGCCAAGATTTATGTGGATCTGATTCTACAAGAGACTGGTGCGCACCCAACAAGAACTGTAAACTATTGTGTAATTGAGATGTTGTGTGTTTAATTTGATTTTTAAATAGGTAAGAAATATAGATAATAATTTTTGTGCATTGTTAATTGTGTATATTGTGTGATTTAATCTATGTATTAAAATCATTACTTTGAATTTACATCTTGGTCAAGTCAATCTTCTTACAAATCGTCATTGTGAATTTTGTTTTATGAACCACGGGAGGTTACTTTTCTGACCTTGAGTACGTCTCGTAACACCCCAAATTTCCAAAATTTGAGATTTTTTCCACAGTTATGTTGGTAATTGTCTAGTAAACAATATACCTGTCATCGATAATGCTCAAAATTTGTATTTGTCATAAAAGAAGCGGTAATTTAACGGCGGGGCTGGAAACTCCAAATTTATGTCCGTCCATGATGCCACATCACAAAAATGTCCTTTAACCATGTTTAAACTTGACTTGCTGAACCGAGGGAGCAACTAATGGATGAGCGTAGAACGGTACATGGTACATCTCCTTATTTCATATTAGAAGATAAAGCCCCGATATTAATTATCTAATATCAAAATTCCTTTTTTGCGACCACATAGAGAATTTCGAACTCATACCGATCACAGTATAGTTTACTAGGCAATTACCAACGCGCGTTGCAAAAATCTCAAATATTGAAAAAATTGGGGCGCTCTTCAAAAAAAATAGCTATTATTGCCTTAACATTCACACCAGACACATTATGGGTACTTTTGAAACTAGCTAGACAGAACAAAGAGTTATGTCTTTGTTCCACATTTAATCAATCCATCTTCACGATCATGCTGATAGCATGTATCTGTAGGGGTATTTTGTGTACCATCACCCCACCTTCGCAAACAGAAAGGATCTATTTCCACATTAACATTAGAGTTGATTTTAAGGTCATATCACAAAAGTTGACCAGATTTAAAGTTAGACCAGGGGCCCGGTTCACAAAGATTTACGAGCATTGTAATCAAGCGTAAACTTGCCATCAAGCGTCCGTTTGAACTTACAATCAAGATCAAAACTTACGCTTAATCGAGTTAACGCTCGATAAATCAAACACAATTGATTGTAGTCTTTGTGCAACGGTGCCCCTGGTCGACGTCAACATGCGAGTTATTCACATTTCTTCATAAAGTAACTGCAAATTGTAAATATTAAAATGGCAATTTCAAAGTGAATACCAAAATAACATCTTGGCCAATGCAAAGGGCAAGCTTACTTTTCCGATAGACTAAAGTACACTTAGATCGGGTCGAAGGTCAGACCTTGTCTAACTTATTTTGTGCATTACGGACCCTATAAGTTTGGTATAGTACGAGATGATGTAGTGATAAACTTTGGCCTCGTTTTAAAGTGTTCCCAACATCCATCAACTTTTTAATATGTTATTTGTAATGCATACTGAGCAAAATGATGCAAAACCTTAGTGGACTATGCGTTTACAGCGATAAACTAATTAGAAAAAATGGAATTTAGCAATGGTCCTAAACACATCGCAACCCCAAATACATGTTCTATTTGACATAAAGCCACCAAATTACAAAGTACTCAAAGACAAGGTACACTTTAGGCGTCACATTTCAATACAGATTCAAACATGTATTACACTGTAAAAGGCAAAAAACAATGTTGGTTTCCAACAAGAAATTCGTTTTTGCCAACACACAGTCAGTCATTACTAATTTTTGAATGGCCGTTATACACTATACGTAGAACAACACACTCACTTTTAGAAAAAATACATCAAATATCTATTTCAATTGAATATTTCACCGTCTTTTAATATCTTTATACTTATCACACATCCCATCGCTTCCATAACAAAAGCCAATATGGAACTCTGTACGATAGAATTGGCTCGTTTCAAAGCATCTACGTTGTAGGGTGGCTCTGCACAGGTTACTAGTAATATTACAGTGACATCATTGCAGTTCCTGTCATGGACGGCAATCATGCCGCTAGCTGGGACACTGGACGGGGCTCACAAACCTCGATGAGAATTAGCAGTGTTTGATTGTACTATCAGCGTGTACTGGCATGATTGTGATAAGCATTCATAAAAGTGCGTAAAAAGTATAGGACCACCACCTTTCATTATCTCATTTCACAAGAAGTATTAAAAGTAATTCATTTCTATTTTTACACTTTTCATACAAGAATAATAAAAAATAATAAGGATAAGAAAGAACCATTTTCATTAAGTTAATACTAGAAAATTTGAAAGAGCATTCAGAGCACCTCCAGCTAAGTTTGGCTAGTTTAGCCAATGGTGGTGTTAAATAAAAGGAGAGATAGTCCCCCAGGAGCAGGCCCGTATGCAGGGGGGGGGGTGTGCGGGGGTGCGGTCGCACCCCCCCCCAAAAAATTCCACAAAAGGGGCAAAAGGTCCACTTTTTGGTGATAAAATGTTTAAAAAAGTGCAAAAAAGGACTATTGTAGGGGGTAGGTCCACTTTTACCAAAAAAGGTCCACTTTTAAGAAAAAAGGTCCACTTTTTCGAACTCCCGCACCCCCCTAAAATAAAATTTATTTGAGTTTAATACTGGTTAAAAGTACGACGCAACATAGTAACCAAGGCAAAGAAAAGTGGGCTGCACTTTTAGATAATCTTTGGCTGCACAGCCCGAACACAATGATGTGGATTTCTTTCTTGTGCAAAATAAAGATAAACATGCATACACAAATATAGTATATGTACATTGACAGATGAATAGCGACAGGATAAAAATCAGTTTATAAGAAGTTGCCGTTTGCATAACAATTTGAATTGGTATAAAGAATCGGCATTATAGTAGGGTTATTTACGAGAATCCCATTCTAGAAGTTTGGGGAAGAAGGTTTGAAGATGTTTTTCTGTAGTTTGAAGGGTGCTTAAAAAGAATTTTTGGATCCAACCTCTGGGAAGTGCGGGGAACTTTGTAAAATAAAGGAGTAAATTTAATACAGGGGTAAATTTGAAATCAAATCAAATTGTGTTTAAATGTACACCAATGTATTTGTCGCATTATAAGGATTAAAAAAAGGTATAGTTTGGATAGGTTCGGACCTTCAGTTACACGGCTACAGCCCTAATCAAGGTCATCCTATGGGCAAAAATATCTACTACTCAGATTTTGTTGCAACTGGTGTCATTTTATTGCACTGGTAACACTGAAGCAGAAAATGCATTTTAATTCTTTGGGTGACAGCTCTGTATAGATGAGCTGACATGTGACGTCAACGCCGGGCAACGAACAAAGCACTGCCCGGCAGTATGCGTGAGCATCTGCAGGGCTTGTGCTTTTAAAATTCGCGCTCAATCAGGCGTGATAAGGCTATTGAATGTTGTAACTGTGTGGGCATATTCTTCGCACCTCTAACATGTCAGTAGACCAGGTGCTAACTTGTGTTTGTAAACATTGATGTCACCTCATCTCCCCAATTTGAGGTCAAGTTTTGGTGACCTATAGACTATGTAGACCCTTGTTACGTTTTGCCTACTAATTACGAAGACAAGACGAACAATTTGACACCATTTTCAACAAAATCGGAGCATTTGGTAAGGTTTACCCCCCAAAAAATGACCTTGAACCTTAATATGGGCTGTGCCTGTTTAACTAAAGGTCAGAACCTAGACAAGCTATACCTTTTTTAATCCTTATGAGATAAATACATTGGTGCACATTAAAACACATTTTGAATTGATTTCAAATTTACCCCTGTACTAATTTTACCCCCTAATTTTACAAAATTACCCGCATTTAACAGAGGTTGGACCCAAACATTCTGATTCAGCACCTTTCAAACTATAGAAAAACATCTTCAAACCTTCTTCCCCAAACTTCTAGAATGAGATTCTCATTTATAACCCTATACTATTATGTATATTATAGTAGGATTTTTTATTCCTGTCAGTTCATTAAAAGTTTTTTGGGCGTGTCGACGATTCCATTCGTTCTGAGAGGCTGTATGCTTTATCCAATCACTATAATAGAAATTCGATGTCACGATACCGGATCAAATTAAGGCCATAATTAAAAAACGCCCCTTTTCTCACGAAGAAAATATTACAAAACAAATGCACTGAATAAATTCCAAACAACAAACTTGAACAAACTCTGAAGCATTCAACATGAGAAAATATATGAATAAGTTATTATTACTCACCAATTAAAAGTTCTTAACGTCACTAAGGAATACTTCAAAATCTGATACGTTTAAATTTATTCATCCTGTTCCAGAAATAATATTTGACAGTTTGGTCCAATCATTTAAAAAGTAGCTTAGAGTTTTGATCACTCATAACAAACTACAATATTTTACGTGGCCTAATCCTCCTCTTCACCCAGCCTCGATGTTCGTGAAACTTTATCCGTTCTTTGATTGACGCAAACAAAGGAATCGATAGAGTGTCTCACACTTTACGACAATCTATTCAATTGATTCTGGTATTAACTCTTTGCATATTCGATACAAAAATGTTCATGTAAAATGGGTTAAAGCATCATATTCTGTTGAACAAAGTTGAGCATTTCAGCTGTTAATACGACTTTTTAGTTTTTATCGCAACACCTCCCCCTCCAAATGAATTCTTACCATCGACAATATGCGTTTACTGACAGGAATAAAAAATCAGACTATAGTTGTACTTGTTGATCCAGCTTATAATAATTCAACTGACGTCCAACCAATCACCAGTGGCCTTATACTGCTATCTCGAGCCAAGGTTAAATATGCCAACTGTGTTGTCTCTTCTTGGGGCAAGGTTTTTTTTTTTTTTTTTTTTTTAACATCATGAAAAAATATGTTAGTGTTTTCATTCAGTTCAGAGTCAAATTCAAGTTCATCATCCAGTACAGAAAATGCATTCTTACATTCCACGCTGCTGGCTGTATCCTACAACGATCCTGAGCGGCTTGACCACATGCGTTCATCGCGATAGTTCTGCTGATGAAAATTTGGAAGATCACGGCAAAGATAAGGTCTCCTTCCGGGTACAAACGACTTATGACAATTGATTCTGGTATTAAGCCCTTTGCATATTCGATACAAAAATGTTCATGTAAAATGGGTTAAAGCATCATATTCTGTTGAACAAAGTTGAGCATTTCAGCTGTTAATACGACTTTTTAGTTTTTATCGCAACACCTCCCCCCTCCAAATGAATTCTTACCATCGACAATATGCGTTTACTGACAGGAATAAAAAATCAGACTATAACAGGAATACTTTCCCATAGTTTAGGGACGGTAACAAATACAGAATTGAGAACGGAATTTGTCCGTGCACGCCAGTGCAGAAATTTATACACAACGCTTCTGCGAAATGCGAAAAAACAATCCATGAAAGAGGTTGGACCAAGATGAGGTATAGTGTTCTTCCCATAATGCATTTTTCCAATACAATTTTGCATTGGTTGCCACATGAATTTATAATGACAAAAAGTACTTTAAGTACTTTTTGCAATTTAAAAATTGCAAGATTGGGATGAGTTCTGCTCACTTAGATACTGTTTTCACTATAAATTCATGTGACAACCAGTGCAAAAAAATACCTAAAATGATTAATTCCAAAGTTTGAGATGACTACGGATATTTCGTTTTGATATAGTAAACATATAGGAAAAAGTACCATAGGATAATGCGTATAACAACAAATCCGGATCCGGAATTTTATTACAAACTGGTGATGAAAGACATCGATTAGTTATAAGTATGTATATGTGGACACTCATTAGATACATGCAAAGAACACGAAATGCTAGAAAATTAAGGGCGCCATCTTCCGGAAATCTGAGTTAGCCTTTAAGGAGTGATGCAATTTCAAGATTGACATGGTAGACTGGTATAAATGACATTTGGACAGCGAATTGGAGCCAATTTACTACTCCGCGTTCGTGCGTGGCATTTCAATGCAGTTTACCTTTAGTGTTAGACGTTTCATACAGAAGTCCGATGGATGCAAATGAGGTATTGCCATCCATTCCGTCAAGCGCTACTGCACAACGTCATACAGCGCATGATGAAATCAACTGTAATACTCTATTTGCATCAATGGGACTTAAATATCTGAATATGAAACGTCAACCCGTTTAGTGATTCATAACTACAAAAAGTTCTGGTCACCATAATTATGTTGGAAAATATGGTCATGTGGTGAATTAAGCTTGTACTTTTTGTGTGATATTGTTGTATCTGTATTCCCTCTATGACAGATTTAAATTTCAAAGCAACAGAGTTCTCAGTTTTTCGATTGTGAGTTAGTGGTGCTTAACCTATACTTTACCATAAATGGTCACCAACAACACTCGTTTGAAAATGGATGCTTTGAATATGAATATTCCCTGGTCAGATTAAAAATAAACCCTTTATGTTTGGAAATGTGATTTTCATTTAAAATGGGTCAGATATAATCTCACTGGCGCATTTCTAATAAAACTAAGTTTTTTCTCTTGACCACAACATCCCATTGAACCACCATACATTTCAGTTGTGTAAGGTCTAATTTTGGGTCAAATCTGTCATTTTGTCATTTTGATAAAAACTTTTTCCAAAACTGTTTATGCTATCAATTCCCTAATTTTTCAAGTCCACTTGCAAGTAGATCCCGACCCATTCTTGTTATTTCCTTAATTTCATTTAACAGACCACCTATTTGATGCCATCTTCCAATGCCATTTCATGTTCTTGTTCTTTGCCGCCCTTGAGTTTTGCGATCACTTTGACCACTAATACGCACACTAGTGAATCAATACACATGAAAATACCAAACAAGGAAGGAAACGTCAATAAACTGAAAAATATTGGACTCCCTTCAAACGTAAGAAGTATAAGCGTTATAGCTAGCGCCACGTTTTGGTTCCCCGTTTCGAATGCAATCGTGCGACATTTGACGTGTGACTGCCGCAGAAGCCGAGCTAACCCGTAGCCAAATATAAATCCAAACCACGGTAGAGTTACAGCAGTAAACCAAACCTTCCATCCAGATGTAAACATTCCCGGGTTGATGATGCCATTGATAACGATATTAACAAGGATGCCAAGCAGGCCCAAGACGCTACCCAGCTGAAACAATGTAAGCAAGAAAAAAAAATGAAATGCAAACAGGAAGTCATTCGTGTAAGCGAAGGCAGAGTTGGCTTTGGGTATAATATCTTCCTTTAAGGCCCATGACATACTTTCAGTCGCAGCAAGCGATTTCTGCGCATGAACATGAGTAACACTTGATCTTGGGTCAGAATTCTGTACTGCGCATGCCAATCGCTCGCTGCGACTGGAAGTATGTCATGGGCTTAACGGATTATGCAATTTACAGAATAAATCGAATAAAACATGCTTACTCGAGTCGAAAGACAAACTAGGTTAATTTATAATAAAACATGCTTACTCGAAGGCTAAACGGGGTTAATATATGATATAAAAAGTATATGCGATTTCTCCGCTAATTCTAATTATTGCCAGTTTTATTTCAATTGGTTCGATTTAAACAAATCTGTGTCATGAAACAAATATTTAAACACAATAAAATACAGGTCTTATCCAGTCATTTCTAATATTGAAAACATTTCTGAAGTGTGGGTTTTGTACAATTTCTAGGGAAAACTATAGTAGATTTCAAAATAAGTGAGACCTCATCAAAAGGTTTAGGTCTGTCCATTCACCGTGAGAGGTAAGAGGAATTTTAACTGCCACAGGTAAACAGTTTATGATACTCACACAATATATAGTAATGTAGCTTTTAAATAAATGTTGACCTAAAATACATTATTTCACATCTAAGATAGATGGATATTTCAATTCAAGTATCAGGATGAAAACATTGGCATTTATTTCATTAAACGTTGTTATTTGAACATATTCCCTTTGACACTGCAAAACAGCATTCGTTATCACAGCATTGGAGAAATGATGTATTCTTATATCGATGCACACATAACACAACTAAGTGTTATGTGTGCTAATGGGCCAATCTTGTATTAAGAGATTAGCGCAAAGCGGATTTGAGATCCTGGCCAACGATGGCATACGTCCTTCAGACATTTATATAACTGAATACATCAGTTTCCAGTAAGCCGATTATAATGTTTTGTAATGGAAACACAGGCCTAGCCTCTGCATGGCCGGAGATTGAACCTCATATCAATAGCATACCCGTCCGAATATGCAAGGAGTCTCACGTAATTTGAAATCTACTATATAGGATCATTTTTTTTAGTGCTAGCCAGGCACTTTGGTATCGCAGTCCACATTCCACCTGGCACCTGATTTTGGAAGCACACTGCCAGTGTGTTGCCTTGGATTAGCATACCACTGGTATTGATCAGAAAGCTATGTAGGCTTACATATGCCCTGCAGGTGAAAGATGGATTACGACTGTGGTGTCATAGTGCCTGGATAGTACTAAATTAGATTTTTCCTGGTTTTGCCTAAAAATTGTGCAAAACTCGCATTTCAGAATATTTGTCTTTAAAATTTTGTGTGTATTGTTGGCGCTAACTTTCAACTTGGGTTTGGTATGAATGCGTAATTTGTTTCGAATCGCTTAATAATTTACTTGCAAGACTTAGTTATTCTTACTTGTTAGTTATCTATTAGTTATTCTAGGACTCCTCCACAATATTGCGTTTTCATCGTGAGCACATGTGACTAATATATTTTTCAAATAATAATACAAACCTTGGTGATAAAAGGAGCTAAGAAATTAAATTTGTATCGAATGAAAATTCCAATAAATAGCGGTCCAAGTATGCTAACTAGAGATATCACGATGTCCGTGTATGGAATCACCGATTTCTCATCCGTCCATGATCGGCTGTAGATGAATAGGTTGAGAGGCATCATCGCGAAAGCAAAAATGGTAGACGCAGTAGTCATCACAATGCTGTTAGGTAAAATACAAACTCGGTAATCAGATAACCCAAGGATATGTTTGAGGTATAAAAAAGAGTGAAAGCCATGCACAGATAACGAAGCGATTATCTACGTAGAACGACATTGAATAAAAATAACATCTGATTTCCAGTTGATCTTCAATGCAAATGCAAACAAATTGTTTCAGTTTTCGATAAATAGCTATAAATGCTGAAATCTCAAAGGAATGAACTTCCCAAATTGAGTATTTTGTTGACCTACATAAATCACTTTACCAGGACCCGTGCTAGGCAATTTCCTGGGCCTCACACACCAGGGACTTTAGCAGTAAAGATTCGCTGCTTGAGGCATGCTGCCAAACACACTTCTGTGGGCAGACCAGTGGATATCTGGTTACAGTTTCATTGAAAAAAAAAGCCTAGAGCGAGACATTATGTCTAGAAATCTAGAGCAGAATTGCTATGTCTCGCTAGCCTTCAGCAATGGTACAACTTCACTGCGCTAAAACAACGGAACCGCTGAAACGAATCTGGGCTAGAAGTAGCCCAAAGTCTGGGCAAAGGTTTAGTGGAACAATAAAGCACACATACACTCTTCTCTTGAACCTGTGGTCTAGTTTCCCTACACTCTCCTTGCACTTTGGAAGGACACAACGAAATGCAATACGTACCTTAAGCACACATCGCCATCACTCCAGTAAGTAAACAGATTGGAGATGGTCCCTCCTGGACAACATCCAATAACAAGCATACCCAGGGCATAGGGCGCATCAATGCGAACTGCTTGAGCCAACGCAAATGTAGTCAAAGGCAGGACGAGGAACTGGGATACAAAACCAACGAGGACACCAACTGGACGTCGAAGCTGATAAAAATGTTAATAAAAATTAAAACATTAATAATAATAAAGAATAATGATAAAGCGCACGCGATCACATTAAGGGATGGGATGAAGGTTTCTTGTTCAAGTGGTCTTGGACAATAAATACACATTGATGGAATGGAAACCATTTCAATATGAATGGACACGATTCAAGAATCCCAAAACGGCAAATTATCGCAAATTTCACCAATGGTATCAATCATTGTGCATATACAAGAAATTTAAATCAAATAATTGTTAACCTCAAATATTGCTACAGTAAACAATTTTCGTGTTTGTATAGTTGCAATGATTAGAGAATACCATACCATAAGTCTATATAAAGTATAGTAGCGGAGAACATATATTTTGCAGGGGGCAACGTTGTACAGGGGAGAAAATATAAAGTAGGTATAATTGTACTGAAATATACCAACATTTGGCCATATCTTAAGGATTAAAAAAGGTAGCTTTTGTCCTCCTCTGTGGTTAAATAGTTTAATAGTATATGGCCCTAAAGTTCCAGGTCATCCTGGGGGTAACTTTTCAGAATGTTCCGATTCTTTTTAAAATATCCCAAATCCTCCTAGTCCCAAAGGACCAGGGATCTATATTCACAAAACACACTTCAGTGTAACTTTTCTAAGAGATTAAAATGGGAAATTTTGAGATTTCACCTAACTTTATAAGTGAATCCTAACAACTCCCATATTTAAGGGCAACTTTTAAAGGACATCATAGGCCCTTAAAAGTTTCCCTTAAATGACACCAGTTTTCTAAAACTAAATTTATAGTTTAGTTTTGCTACCAATCACAGGTAAAAACTGACATTGTACTAGAAAGTCAGGATTAAATTTTATGAAAAGTAGTTTTTTTTGCTATCAAGATTTGTTTCAAGTAGCAGCATGACGATCACATAAAATGTAAAAATATTGCACTGTAGAGCAAAATCATTAGCAATGTTGAGGATTTCATTAGGTGTTTTCCTGAATATAAGAACCCCCTTACATGTGTATTTCGTGATTCCATCACCTTCTCTGTTTTGATTCTCATTGTTCATCATTTGAGAAAAGCTTATTCCCAAAAGTTTGAATTGGATCCCGATCTTGGCGCCCTGTCAAAATGATTTTACTCATGTTTGAAAGTAAAATGATCCAAGCTCCTTAATGTTGAGTAAAATCTTAGTCAAAGTTGAGTAAACCTTACTCATTGTTGACTAAAGCTTAGTCATTGTTGGGTAAAATATACTCAGCTTTGTGTAAGGTTTACTCAACTTTGACTAAGATTTAATCAACAGTAAGAGCTGGGACTTTTTTTACTCAACGTTTTTGGAAGGCGGTTTTGTGTTATCTTATTTACCACGGTCCCATAGGCCAATGTTTACAGACCGAGCAGAAAATACAAAATTGGATTTCTTAAAGATGCGACCGGAATTTGCAGGCAAGATTAGGTATACGCGTGGATTTACTAAGGTAAACGGTTCAGATTATATAAAAATCTCACCTTTTTTTGGGTTTTGTGTTGTAAGTTGTGGGGACGAGAGTTGTGGATCACGCAAATGCCCTTTAGTTAAGTGTGTTAGTGTGATTTTAATACACGTATAATACTGCACTCGTTTCAACATTTTGTCACGTAATTGGAGGTCAAAACATGTAACAATGGTCTTACATGGGGTCATTGGATGCTTACCAATTATATTTACATTAAAAAATGAAAAAATGAGAGGCCAAATATGCACTTCCGTTATAGGATATGAACCCGACAACTAATTTGAGATATTTCGTCAACAAATCGAAGCCACTCTGAAGATTTACCCACGTGATGAACTTGAAACGTAGGAGCCTTAATCTTGAAAAACTACTGACCGAGATAAGAAATTACCCCCTATTTTAATTCCTCATTCACCAATGAATCAAGTGGTGTTGTAGATTCAAAACAATTTGACCCTTTCCTTTTTTAACATGAAACAGCGCAGACCAATGTGCTATACTTGGAATAAGAAAAATATAATTTTCAATCACAAAGAAGGCCTTAGGAAGTACTCCGGAAGGCCTTCGGATTAAGGTACTTATTATTATAGCCTAGGTGATACTGTCTTTCAAGACGACATGCGGCTATAACTTATTACTGTCCATTCAATTAGCTTAGACCCTCGGTTTTTAATTAATATTAGAGAAGGTATTGGTGTCGGGAAAAAATCTTGAAAGAAAAGTTGGTATTCATCTAATTACCCAACAAGATTTTGAAGGTGCATGCTGAAAAGTATTTCTTCACACCCAATTCTATTCAATTTCTGCGATTTTTGGCCATCAATCGACAAGGAATCGGAACCAGCCGAATATTCGTAATGAACATAAACTATTTCAGGAATGTTCCATTTATAAGATAGGTGTGTAAAATGTTGCATCGCTCTTTGACAGTAGAAGACATTGATCGATATCATGAAAAGTGTTTGTAATGTATAAGTAGCTTTTATTTTATTCTCGGGATTTTATTCCTGGACAAAATATGTCGCTTCAAACTTTCAAAGAAATACAATACATTCTTTGTATTATGTCCTTTTAAGGTCTTCTGGTCTGCCGATATTGATCGCAGTGGTTATCGCTACATCGAAAGTCGTTTCCTACCTCGTATAATACCAAAGACCACCTCACCTCATGTTAATGGTACCAGACGTTGGACGAATCATTTGCAACTTTGAGGGAAAAAGGGTCAAATTTCAATAGATTTGTTGCTAAAATTCCATCCATATGTTTTGAAATTTAAAAATTCTGTTGGGTAATTTCGTGAATACAAATGAACTTTTATACATAGATTATACTTAACGTTTTTCTTCATAATATGAATTCTATAACATTTTTCAAGAACGGTGTGCATGCCTTCTGATGCCTTCTCTAATATTAATTAAAAACCGAGGGTCTAAGCTAATTGAATGGACAGTAATAACAAAACAAGAAAACAAAGAAAACCATAACAATTGCCATATGTTGTTGGAGTCACCGGTAAGAATACGGAATGTATCCCATGCATCTACTTGTCACAACTTATGTATAAAATGTGCAAACACACTTTATTTTATTTTTTAATATTTTTGTTAGTTATTTTAACGGTGTCCTAAAAAGTTCTTAATCTGGCCAAAACACACAAAATGTGGATGGTAGATTCATACAGTAGTGTCTAAACTGTTAAAGACTGACCTCGAACTCATACACTGATAGAAGGGTTTAATTGAAGTTTTGTTGACTGAAACCACTGATTCGGTGTAAAAAGTTCACATACAGACAAAACAGATGTGACAGAATTACTTTGACTATTGAAATGCATTGACCCGTATTTTTTATTAGAAGTTTATTCAATTTATAGGTTTATGGTATGTGCTGTGTATGACTAGATTTTTCTTGAGGTAGAGAACCATGAACGATGGAGTGTAAACTGTGTAATGCATACGTTTTGAAGTCCGATGTTTATGGACATAGAGATTTCGTAAGAAGACTAAAATGGTTAATATTGTAAAAAAAGGTAAATTTCCATTTGTATAGGGGTCAAAATCAGAAGTTGCGCCAATTTCTGTAAAAAAATGAAACAAATTGTTCATCTATAGGCTATGTGTCAAAATAAGGAATAGCTTGTAGCATCTGCAATGCATATCATGGTTTGTGACAAAATAGGTCATAGGGCAACATAATCCAATTGCATTGACCTTCTTTGACCTTTATGCGCGGTAGTAAACATTTCCTAATAAAACTATACATTTTTTTTTTTTTTTTTTAGAGTCCTCTTTCCCAGAAATAATTTGCCAAGTATTTAAAAATATACTCGGAGTATAACTCTCAATGTCGACCCCTGTGCAAATTGAGATTACCTTTTATCATTTTAGTAGAGCTTAAATTGTACCCTATAATTTCAAAACCAATATTTGTAAGTGGTAAAACTATATACATTTTGAAATCCTTATGACTAGAAGACAATATGGCATATTTTTCAATATGATTGAGTTTTAAATGTTCGACCCCTGTGGTGAACTTAAATTGCCCCTTATTGAAAAAGTTACACCACAATTTGGAGAGTACTAACTACCCAGCATGACCTAAAATTTAGGAAAGGGGGGTCTATACTAACTACTCATTGGTGTTAAACCTTTTCTGTCGGGGGATGAACGAACTTCTTAAATAAAGCACCGATGATATTCTCTCCTGCTCTACATGGGTCGACTATCTACATAATAGGTTAAGAAAATGACGGCTGCCGATGTCGCGTTAAAGTTTGCGTACATTTATATGTTCTAGGGGACTACATGGGTAAATTTTAACACTCTTGACACTCGCAACACAGCCATTCTTATCTTGTGACACTCGCGACACAGCTGTTCTTATCTTGTGACATTTTGACACTTGTTTCTTATCCGTGACAGTTCGATAATCTTGCGACACTGCGACAGCTATATTTATTTTGTCAACCCATGTAGACCCCTTGTTCTCACTCACCGGAGTTTTGAGTGTCCTTGAAGCTTATGAAACATCCCATAGCTAACATAATAAACGCCAGAATTGAACTTAAGAATGATTTTATTCGCTTTTTTTTTCATGCAATACGATAATAAGGTGGTCCTCCCATGCCAATGATCGTCTCATTTGTAGACAATGTCCCAAAGGGGGTAATTGTAATCCATATCCTTCCTTTTTGAAGCCCAAAGCAGGCCCACTTCATACGCTGGTACTTTACAGATAGGTTCGTTAGAACCGCAAGCCAGGTACAGCTATTCGTACTTGAGTATTACAGCAAGCATGGCAAGGGAATTGCTTCACAATCATTTCCGGCATCATTTAAAACCTTGTTTATCGTTTATCGATAAACTTAGTTTTTAATCAATCTAATTTCCCTATCGCTTGAACTTTTTTAAAATCCAAAGTACGTCATTTTGATATCTAAACCAAGGTTTCTCGAGTAATAAATTGGCCGTACTTTTTTCCTCGTCAAAACACAGGTCGAGTCCGAGGTTGTCTGACTTTGTAATGTGTACGTTACAACCAGGTTCTTTCTGACTAAAACTATCAAAGGTGGCCTCCCACAAGGTACAAAACTTGGCCCAATTGGCTTCCAGTTAATCATTAATGATGCTGTATCAAGTAGTGGGTCAAAGACCAAGTGTTGAAAATATGCTTTTTAACAATAGCTGAAAATTGTATTCATCCCAATTCTAGCCAACTTCAAGAGGTTTTAGATGAATTCAGTGAATGGACAGCCAATAATCATGATAATAATCTGAACCTAAATCCCTCAAAATGTCAAGCCTTACGGGTTTTTAATACTCACTCACTCCCATTCCGGATTATATAAAAGAATCATGTCACTCTTGACTTGTTGTTTATGAAGCCAAATCGTAGGTATTTGGATGCAGGACAGCCTCAAATGGAAGAACATTGCTGAATTGTATTCAAAATCAATCGTCTGTGTGTATATGCTTATACTTTAAATCAATTTGGTTTTAATATTCAAGAATTATGCCTTAGTTTTACTAGGTATGTTAGACGCATTATTAGATATGCGATGTAGTTGGCATTCCTCACTTCACCTCAACTAGCTTCAACTGAAGATCATATTTTGAAGCAGTTGCGCGGCAAAAAAGAGCTTCAAAATAGTTCTGGGCACTTTTGTATTGGAGTTATGCTCTTGATCTTTACCAATTGGACTCTCTAGCTGATAGGAGGAGAGATCCATTGCGGAAGTTTGCTGAAGGGCTCTCTTTCTAATCGAACCAAGATCTCATCCCTCGTACCAGGTTGGAGAGTCATTGCATTTTAACTTTGGTTTTAATATCTGATGTGATTGCGTCATTTTAACTTTTGACGTGTTATATCTGTTTTTAGTCCTGAAAAGAGTGCAATTTCGCCTCAATTTTTTTTTTGTATTTTAGCTTTTGACATGTGTATTTATCGTGTTTTATATGTCCTGAAAAATGCACTATTTTCGCCTCAATTATTTTGTATTTGCTAATAATTAGTATCGTTTTTTATTATTGTACACCACTTTTAATTTGACGATTCGTGTGTGTATACAATACTACTATAAATATACAATTTATACTATAGACTGTAATCAGCTATTATCATGTAGTTGGGTGGAAACCATCATTGCGTCAAACGGTTTATCATTTTAAAGAACTGTAAAACCTTATCAAAGAAGAGGGGGGGAGTGATTTTGTTTGTTCTTTTTAAAATTAACAACTTAACGTTTTGGACCATCCTGTTGCCATACTAACAGGTGGTTATTTTCGATATATAGAGTGCAGCCTAATGTGAACGTATATAATGTTTCAGGGGTCAAACTCAAGGGCACAATCTCTCAAACTAGTCAAGACAACGTTACGTGCATTGTGTCACAGAAAGTTGCGGAAGATCATTCTAATCCCCATAAGATATGGCAAGCGGGACGCTCTGAAAAGAGGCAATATGTCCACAACATCAAAATTTTTGTGTTATTCTAAAATGTGTGTTTGAATGTTCTGGATCCCCGGGTGGGGGGGGGGGCACTTGTATTCCAAGGTGGCTATCATGCTCGTGTACAACAACGCTAATTAGTGTCGTTTTTTTGATATCCAGGCGATTTTGCGCGCGTACATTGTTTGGTATCAAAATCATCAAAGAATTCAAAATTGGGTATGCGTTTCACGTCGAAAAAACGTGTTTAGGGTGTGATATTTTTGAATAACTTGTAAAAATGACGTTTAAATGCTGGAAAATAGTGGGTTTTGTTCCCGATTTTCTTCTGATTTCCCATGATAGATTCCCGAGTGATTTTACCGTTATAACCCTATTTACGCTTATTTTCCTCTATGTCGTCATTGTCTCATACACATATGGGCCCCTATAGTCTTTATAATTATGAGTTTTCATTTTATTTTGTGTGTTAATCTACACTATGACTGATTGTTTCAAGTATGTGCGTATAGAAACGGATTAGGGTCTGTCTCTAATGGTTATGTCCAATCAATAAGGTCATGAATATTTAGTCCGGGATTTCAGTTCAAAGAAATGCTGAATTTGCAGAAACCCCCTGATCACTTACGACATACGTCAGGACTCATTAATTCCAAAGAAATCGGGACAACTTCAAGGAGACTTGAATCCTGTAATGGATTTAAATTTAAAACTTATTAGGCCCTAGATAATGCGCAAATTGATGCTTTTACATATAAGAGTGAAATAAAATACACGAAAACTTTAAAAGTGAAATCATGTGTAAATATTTCCTTTTTCGGGTAAAGTTACAATAAGAGACTATAGCCTATTTAGTGTATGGTAGACTTATGCATGGTTAAAGGTACATTTGATAAATGTACTCGTTTAGGGTAGCAAAATAATGTCAAAATACTTGTTTAGGGTGTATTTTTAAATTGTTATGCAAATTACTTGTTTAGGTGAGTAAAATTAAACCAAAACACTTGTTAAGGGTAGCAAATTCAAACCCAAAGTACTTGTTTAGGAGCTTTTAGGGTAGCAAAATCAACCAAAATACGTGCTTAGGGTGTTTTTCCTGCCAAGTGACATGCGCGCTTAGGGTACGTTTTGAGAGGCCATACATGAACATGATATCCACCTTGAAATACAAGTGCCCCCCCCCCCCCCAGGGCTGGGATCATGGGACTGGGAGTGAAATCTGCTATAATTTGCTCATGTAGAACAATAGATATAGGCTAATTTGCCATGCAATATGCATACGAAATTAGGTATGTATATATTTACAGAAAAATAGCTATAACATTATCAATTAAAGGGCTACCACTTTCGTTTCTTTTTAATAATTTAGCCAATGAATCACCAAACTATAACAGCAAGAAAAGTGACATACGCTGACCTAATCTCTTTGATATATTATGCACCAGGTCGATATTTTCAGATTTTTACATATTTTTGTGATTTTTAGGTGCTATCATTACTAATGAACTTTTATATATAGATTATACTTAACGTTTTTCTTCATAATATGCATTCTATAACATTTTTCAAGAACGGTGTGCATTTTGAAGTATTTGGCAGAAAAAATGCTTCATTTCTCAGAGTGCATGAAACCCTAAGATCTGCGAGGCGTAACCATGCAACGGGTTCACTTAGTGAACATTGTTGCATGTCCCTTCACAAGTAAGGGGTTTTGGGGTTTCTTGGGGGTACCTGAAAAGGGCTGGAAACGACCAGCAGATTTCGACTTGAGGGCTTTGGCTATTATATCATTATTCTTACATCAAATTCAAATTCTAAATTGAGACAAGACAAAACAACATATTTTTACAAAAAAACTTATAGTGGGACATGTGTCTTGAACTGGGGCCTGCTCTAGGGTGGAGCCGTTTCATGTTTTAGAGAAATCTGACATGTTTGTCATGATTAGATCTTCAGTAATTAAAATTACGAATAATTAAGTAAACGAAGGTGGAGCAATTGGGACACGGAGATTGGGACACGGTACCATGTAAAGTCTATGGGAGAATGTGAAGGTTCAGCTCATATTGTTTCTCTTTATCATTAACAATCATTCAGTATTTGACTTATGTATCAAATTAAAGCTACTTAATTGCCCTTTAATTAGAAACCATAAATATTGTTGTGGGTCTTTAATTAAGAAATTATAATCAATTATTATTAATTACGAAGTCCGGATTCAGTGTACAATTGGACACGATAAACGGATAATTGAGAAAAATATGTTTATTCGGCATGTATTTTCTTCATACCATTTAACAAGTAACAACTTCAAACTAATAATTACACTTCAATCATGCCTAACCTAGACCTAATATTATACTTACGCTCATTAATTAATTTAGACAAGCTGGGAGAATAAACGGGCGCCGAGAGAATTGCGGGCCCGGGGGAAAATTATAGTTTCGGGCCCTTCTTACACAACTTCGTTTTCCAGAACCCCATATACGGGGGGGGGGGGGGTGGATTTGGAGTTTTAATATAGATAGTGGGGGGGGGGGGCAGCGAAGCGGCCATGACCGGTGGGGCGGGGGGGGTGGGAGCTGTAGGTGGTTTTAATCGATCAACTTTAAGGTTGTTTGGGGGGAATTTTCATATTGTGGTTTATGGGACGCCCAGGGTGGGTGTGGGAAGCCTTGCAATGTTACTTTCCAAAACACATTTGTCTCATGAAATTTGATAGAAACAAACAGAAATTTGTAAGTGTTCACTTTAATGATAGAGGTATGATCACGGTTTTAAAAAGTAAAATTAGCCTGATGTTTTGTTTTTGTTTCAAATAATAAAGTGTTCATGGGGAGTTCATATAGAAGCGGCCAGGGGTGCACTGTTAAAAATGGGTTCAATTTCACCATACTTTACTTTTTCAATTACGGTCACCCCAATTATTCAATAATCTTACGCTTTATTACCTATACCTAACATAAAAATACATTTGGAAAGGGCAAGAAAAAATGTAAATACACGTGCTAGAAAATAATACTACACATTTTGAAAAATGTAGTATTTATACGTTTACGTTATTATGTTCCCTGTTATTTTGTTTCTTTTTGTAACTTCCTTGTTTTAAATGTAAGATATGAACTATGAACTCGTTTTACCTATGAAATTTGTTAAATACGTCCGTAAGTAACGTCATTAAACATCAGAATCTTATTTCCCTATCATTTTTAAATAGTTTTTAAAACCTCTTGTATAGAACCAATTCCTCCTTTTGTATTTATTTATTTTAATTTTAATAAAGTAATGACCCACACACATGTATATATTAATTTTAGTCATCTGCTTAACCCAAAGTAAAGTCATGTAGTTAGTGGATAAGGTTTAGGAACTTTATCTTAAGGCCCTGGTTCGAATCTATGTAAGTATATGTATTAAGTTGGCTCATATGATATAATTAAATTGGTGACATTAGACTGTGTACATTACATGTAAAACAAAAGTTTATAAACTGGTTTAAATTTTTATTTCTTCACTTTTCCCTTTGTTTATTGCTTTTTCTCAATTTGTTTGCTTGACCATATACTTTTTTACAACCACTGTGGTAACTTAAATACAACTTTTGTATGATGCAATAGCTATACGTGAAAATTTGGTCATTTTTTTTTTTTTTTTTTTTTAATTCTTTATTTGTATTTTTAAACAAGTCAAAACCAACAATAACATTGAAGCTGAATTTACGCCGTTATTTTGCGTTCCCTGGAATGGTTTTCCGTCGTTTTACTGCTCCAGTTATTTTACGTTCTCACGTGTGAGTCCCAGCTGCTAATCAAATCCCTGTTTTTTTAACAGTGGTGGGGCAGGCATGAAGCGCGGAACCTTGCAATGTCACTTCTAAAACACGTTTTGCTCATGTATATTTTGATGGAACATTTGAAATTGTTAAGTAGTCCACTTATAATTATGACCAACCGTTTTACATAAAACAAAATCTTAATTGTTGTTGGTGTGAATTTCTCAAACGTAAGAGAGGCCCACAATACATTTTAACCGCTTAACGTAAGTAAGGTATCATTGTCGCAGAGGGGGAAACAGGCCCCCTGTATCCATGCCAATGCTCTCTTTCTCTCTCGCTCCCTCTCTCCTTGTCTCTCCCCATCCCTCCCCCTTCTCTCGTTTTCTCTCCCTCTCTGATATTGTCACAACCGCAAGGGCTGAACTTTTATTTTTTAACGGGCCCCTAGGACCCGCCCGATTACCCCTTTGAACCCCCCCCCCCCCCGCGGTAACTGAGAGAAATGGGACACAGTACCTCAAGCCTTCGAAATTTATCTTGCAAGCGGGGTCTGTGTTTACTTGGAAAGACCCTTTGACCGGTCCATTGTTTTATATTTTCTCAATTATAGATTTCAAATTCTAAATTCCCAATGAATGTTCTTGATTAAATACTAACTTAATATTCTGTAATTATCAATGAAAGAACCATAGTGTAGGGGGAATGAGGGCAGCGAGCATGAGACGGTAAGCCCATACCCCAATCACTTCAAAATGCAAATTAGGTTATTTTTAGGTGTTATGAATTATCAAAGAAATAACTTCAATTGTGAAATGTTTTACTTTATTAAGAGGGTTAGATTATATTTGTTTGTTATACTCTTTATCCATGACTTGTTGATGCTTCATGTTAGCTGTCAATTAGAGCCGCGACACAGCGACTGAAATTCGCACTTGTCCAACTAAACAATTTTCTTAAGGTTTTGTAACCCTATTAATGGTTTACATTTATAATGGTTAATAGATTTTACTACTTTGCAAATACTTGATTATCTGAACACATGCATGAAAACCGAGGGACAGACAAAAGCTCAGGTGAGGGCGGTGATTCCGCCTCCTCGGAGATCGTTTAATTTAATTCATAGAGCATATCTATAATTTCTCATTTTGCTCATCATTATTGTTACATAGATGGACGATGCATCTTGACACTATCCGTGCATAGGAAAAGCATAGTGGTCTTTGAACGCTATGCTCATTTTGTGTACAATAATTGACGTGTATAAAATTGACCACGTTCCGGTTGCCTCGGAAGCAGATTTGGCTAACTCATGCTCACTTTAAATAAACAATACCTATGACACCTTAACAAATTTCATAATAGGTCGTGCATTAAGAATACTAAACGAGCAAATGAATTTCTATATACCTTAAATCAATTTTCCCCCGCGAGACCGCATAACAAAAGTAGATGATAATAAGTCGTATATTATATGTAGTAGGATATATATATACAGTGACTTTCAGAAATAATTTCAATATGAATATTGGTATGTTCACTATCCAGAGCATAGGAAGTATTTCACGCTAAACTCCATATCTGTATCTAAGTAGTTCAAATTTTCTGATAATTTAACTTTAAACGTATCCCGTGAGAACCCGGGATACCCCGAATTAATCTGACTTAGTAGGAAGGGTCATGACCTCCCATCCTTGACAAGTCCCCGGGATAACCCAGTGGAAATGTCTAATGCCTATCTTATCCCGTGATAACACCGGTATTACCTCATTAGTATTAAATGATAATTTATCAAGGAGTGTAAGACCTCTACTGTCTGGACGGGGCCGTTGACTACCCAATGATTTGTCATTCCTGCTGACAACCTCTCGTAGGACACCACCACGTCCAGGATAGAGAATCTGCAAGTCAAACATTCATCTAACCTCTCGGAGGACGGCGACTGGTTTCTCCGCAAATATTCGGAACAAAAAATGTGAGTGTTAATGAACAGTTTTAAATCTCTAATTTCCCTCTAACCTTAAAGTCAATTTGGCAATATAAATTTTGAAGAGCCGCCCCCAATTTTTTCAAATTTTATATTTTTATTTTTGCACAGTTAACGTTGGTAATTGTCTGGAAACTCTACCTGCGAACGAGAATGCTAAAAAATTGCGTGTTATCACAAAATAGCTGATTTTGTAATTTAAATTGGGATCCCAGATTGGACTTAACGGCAAGCTGGAAATGCCGACGTTTATGTCCGTCCCATGATGAATGGGGTCCCCATCCGAGAAAATAACCTCTAACTTGACTTTCCCTAACTATTAAAACACTACTGGATGAGCGTGACACGTAATGGCGCTAGTCTTTCACATGTAAGGCCGTTTCCAGCAGCCGGATAATTATATCGTGGATCCCCGATAATAATTATTTCTTGTATCAAATTCCTTCGTTTGTGACACACCGACTTTTCGAGCTTCACCTTATTTTTACTAGCGCAGTTCCAATGCAACCGTGTAAAAATCTACCAAATTTTTGAAATTGGGGGCTCCCTCAAAAAAAAAAATGTGCTAATATAGTTGCTTTAAGAAGAAGGAGGGCATTCTTAGCCCGTGATAACGAAACAACCGTGGAATATCATTAGTATTAATGAAGTCATTTATCATGAAGGGTTTTTAAAACAAACCTCTAATCCTTAAGGTCTGCCCAAGATAACCCAGTAGAATATATAATGCTTATGAAAAAATGTACGCCAAAAGTTGCTCAATTAAAGTGATTGATTGACTCAAGGCAGCAATACCTCCTTGCCAAAACTGCCAAACAATTTTACTTTAAGTAACTTGCATAACCCCCCCCCCCCCCCGATGGGAAAGGAGGGGGTGCTTGCGGCATTTAACAAGACTCCCAGCCACAGCTTGAACTTGGGGTAACACGAACACACCTAACGAACATTTTTGGTACAATTTTGCCGTTGGACACGATTTCACGACCGGTGATATGGGTACACAACCAATTTTTTCGCGGAGCTTTGCCATATCCCGGTGTAAAGAAACTCTGTGTCCCCCGTGTGAGAGTGTCCTATCTACCTATCAACATGTACTGAACAACCGTGACCTAGAAGACGAGGCCATTTTGGAAACAAGTGATTCGTACAGCACTCAATGGAGGACACAATAGAAAGATGTGTGGAAGGACACTCAGTCACATGGACACCTGGAAATTTATGACACCGTTCCTTTTAGGAACTCCTTATCTTACAACTAACAAAAAACTATGTTATAGAAAGTGAAACTGTGAGCACAAACAATTGTAAAAATGAGTTCACAGTTGTTCCATCAAGGCAATTTCATCATGGTGTATTAACACGAGAGTTCACAACCACCCCTGTAGGCATAGCTCAAATATATCCGACAGCCGATGTTGCAGGAAGATGGTCCCTCCCTGCTCACATTCCAGAGGACCAATGGTGGCAATAGGGCACACGATTCAGTCTACTCTTCGCGCACATTAGTTTCAAGCCCGAACTATGATGCTTGCCGAACTTTGATTACTTTCACACCACAGCGGGGTACTGCCATAAGCACTGATGGTATTCCGTTTTCTCGTAGTTTGTTTAACGACTTAAGCTTTCAACAACAATTTTTATGACTGCAAACATATTGCAACCAATTAATGTTTGCGTTGACACAGAATTAACCCAAAGCTACGGCTTTTGACGAACAGTGACGTTCAGCAATGCTAAGATTTCCATTGGGTTTCGTGCGAATTTCTTGGGCGAGCTAAGCAGGATTGAGAAGGGGATTTATGAACCATTGGAACGGGCCCCGGCTATCAAACATAAACAATTCGATGCAACTTAAAGGTATGGTCGCATGTCCTGAAGATTGGCATCGTACGCAAGGAGTGATTGGCCTGAGCGGATGATTCACAAGCACATCCATCACAGTTTTAAAAGGTTTGGAATAACTCCTGCAATCCTCTACTAACAACATCCTAACATTGAATCCTTGAGGGATCAGTATTATCACTTATTATAGCCCGAATCACAATATGACTGTTCAAGCGTACTTAAAATAAAACGCTGAAGTGGATAGTATTGTTCAAAGTTCTACAAAAATCCGACAGACGAACGAGGACTTAGTGCTTCGAAAATCTCCTTGCAAAGATTCCCATTGCACCACTAGTTGGACATCATGTAACACCCCAAACGGCTTGAACTTTACAAAAACTCACCGGTTCTGACGGACATCACCCTGGCAGTCGTCCCTTAAGAAAGCTTGGCCAAAATGTTTTCTAATACACAATATAAAAGGCAAAACAAAAAGATAGAGTAGAGCAAAAATGAATTTAATAACACAGAACAATAAGCAAGTAATATAATAAATACACACCACACACGTCCATTCTCCACACACAGTGCATAACACAACAGGTCCCACGTAACGCAAAAAAAACTAACTCCGAATATAATAAACGGCAACATTAATAACTCATAGGGCTCAAACGAACATGCTCCCCCCCCAACCATAGCCAAATACACACGACCTCCGTCATTACTTAACACATATACGCATACCAACATACCGAACACACCCTTGTACGTAAACATCTTGCTTAAGGAGGCAAACTAAACTGCATGTACCTTTTTTTAATCTGACCTAAGCCAAGTAGAACATATGACGATTAGCTTACAAAGCCTCATTCTAGCAAACATACAGTCCCAATACCTACATACATAATTTAATTACCATACTAAGCAATTTAAACATGTATTAAATGACCATACCAAAAAATGCAACAATGAACACCACGACATAACCACTGTATACGCACAACAAGTAAACGAGGATCACGTGTAAAACTATAACCTTCGATACAACACCCGCGGTACAACCCCAAGAACAAAAGAGGTACATTGCAGCGACTGGTTCCCTCATAAACAAGTTGAAAAAACACCGCGACATTTAAGAGGAGCTCCCGGGCTTAGGCCTATAACGTTCCGCAAGGTATGCCACACGATAATTGCAACCAGAATACCAAACCCCCTACCACAAAGCACATCCTGTTAAACATGAACACCACATAATATAAATGAAAACAAGAAGCACCCCTGACACAAAACGAGGTTACCATAAACTTAGACCATAACCGTAAACAACACACAGCCCGAAGGCACCACCCAATAACTTATACCAAAAAATTAAAAATCATACATATTTAGGCAGAGCATAGGTTTACAAGGTATACCAATATAACCCACACATTTATAAAGCAGAGTGTTACTTTTGGATGAAATCGACGACAAATGAAAAATATGGTGTTACAAGAGCCAACACTTAAAAAACTCCCTGTCCTCGTTTTTGCCCCTGGTCTTTGGCCTTTAAATTGATCTCTATAACCCCTTTGTGGCAATGCAAGTCTATATCAGTTGACCTGGGTTCTATGGCCAGAAGGAGGCAATGAGAAATAATTCACAACAATAGCCAACGGGTTAAGACACTTGACACCCATATATACAATCACAAGCCCTATATGACACCAACTCACAATAATATCCTGAAATAGTAATGACCAATGCTGCAAGACACCAACCTGTAGGATCAACCACAACACGCGAGCAACAGAACCCGAATAATAAACAAATACTGATACCACTTAAACAATGACTGGAACCCACATAAAATGAATAACCAACACATTTGCAAGACACCAAAAACACCAAAGATTACCCTAAACATTACAAGGATAAACGCAATCGGCACAAAATAGACACTATAACCAAAATAGAATTAATTAGGCACCAAAGTGTATTCATTGAAACACTTACAAAATCAGATACACAGTACAACAGAACAAAAACTATACAAGAATTACAAAAAAATAGTAATTAAAGCTATGGCAAACAACCCACAAACTAATTATAAACTTACCTACTTTGAAAAACTTGCAAAACACAATACAATTTACAATAAACTTCTACATTAAAAATTCCCATAGGCAGTGTACAATCCCACTGCCTTGGAATAACTAAATTATAGTACATTAGCCGCAAGCGTGAAAGAAAAGGGAAAAAAAATGATTTCTGGATAAAGAAAAACAAACCAAGCACACCCAAATCACTTATCCCAAACAGCTCAACCTTAGAGAAAGTAACAAGAGACCACAAAACATCACTGAAAGATTAGATATGTGTAGAACCTGAGACATGTGAACAGACCATAATTATAAAGTTTCTTCTCGTAACTATACTAAACAAGAAAGATATAACACACCACAACAAATGGAAGAATGACAAAAATTAATATACCTCGCAACCATCCACTCGTACTAAAACTTCAACACCGAACGACTCCGCCCAACTCTCTACACTTCTTCACTTTTATCGATTGTCTAACTCTCAAGAGTATTCAATCCTACATAAACGCAACATATCGACTGCTAACTCTCAGAGTATTCAACACAACATTAACCAGCACACAATACAAACGCAGCTACTATCATTGATGCGAGATGGCATGTTGTATTACGCAAATAAACAATGAAGCTTACCTTCAAACTGCTACCCCACCACTGCTAACCATTAACTTAACAGAAGATCTATCAAACCAATCCATTATACAAGATGACATAACGTTTCCTCCCTTGGACAGTAAAGAAATTCCTTCACGGAATCCTAACTGAGCACTGAACCAGCACACTGAACTGTCTTACCCACACCACATCGGGATGACGCTGGTACTGTTCTCATCTCCGCGTATGCCCGTCCTCTAATAACATACACTGCTTAGTATCGCACACTTGCTCTTGAACAACAGACAAGATTGACTTCCAACCCGAATGAATGGAAAGATAGCCTATTCATTATCAATAAATGCGTGGTACAAACTGTAGCCTTGAGTAGAAGTTAAGAGAACGGGTAGCTCCTTGGATCGCACCACATCACTGTTATCCCGGACCACAATGACACTCGAAATCAGCAACCACCTTGAAGTTGCTTAACAGCACGAAAATTTCATTGCATTAAACTTAAAACGTATTCGTCCAAAAACAGCTCCGATTCTCCGAAATCCACACATAGATCACCGAAATAGCGATGTGATGTACCGTTTAAAAATACGGATGCATATGACTACGCAAACATTTACCTTTCGCCGAATTCAGCTCACAATAGTATAAAAACTCCATTAGTATGACACACAAAAAAAGACCTATGGCACGACGATCCTCGATGTTAACGTAACGGCGAATTCAACCAAAAGAAGGGATGGCAGCATAAATTTATGAGTTACTGGATGTGTTTGACAATATCGGCGATAGGCAGTAGGCATTTTTAAAGATACAGAATGAAGTTTTTAGAGTAACCAACACACAACACATCTGAACAGTCGACGGATATATCAACGCATGTGAGAACAAAAAGAAAAAACCCCCAACTGAAAGCTGCGAAAGGATAGACGCTGTGATTGGCTGCCGTAAGGCACAAAACACACGTGATGTGGGACGCAACCGGCCAACGAAAAACATGCATGGTCAGATAATCTTGAGGTTATACTTCGACTGCGTGAAGGTATAACCGTTATTGTGTACTTGCAATAAGTTACTGCAAGAATGTTTAAAGCAATCTTTAGGACTTTATTCCAATTATGCATAATTTTGATGCCAATTTCATTACTCGTTGCTCCCAGAATCATAAAAGTAGTTGTTCTACAAGATGTATCCCTGTCAAACTAGCCTTGTTCGATGGGCAAATACTCTATCGTAGTATACAGATATTGCTATTTTTTTTAGATTATGTGCGTTGGGTTTGATGCGAGGCTATTTAAAGAAATACTACTTTTTGTCTCCTTTTTATGATTATTTTGATCAATACCTTCATATGACCTAACCCTACTGGCCAATTGATAGCAATTTGGAAAGATGGGACCAATTTCCTTTCAGAAACTGTAACATTTTCATATGCTAGTATGTACAGTTTGGAAGTTATCAGGTTTAAAGCGGGGGCAATGGCACATTTCAAAAATATGAAATTTCTTCCAATTTGCTCTCTCAAAAGATAGTCTAGCCATTGGAATAAAGAAGTATATTTTACACATAAAAAATAACTTACCCAAAAATAGAAGGGACATTGATATGAGATAAAGATATCCAGGTTAATTTGTAGGCCAACATGAAGTTTTCAGAAACTTTAATCAACAAAGGTGTATATTACATTAATATTTTGACTCGTACTCACGGATATTAACACCACAAAGTTATAGCCCGGTCAAACAGTGTGTCAATAGCGTGGGAAACATGAATACGGCGTGCGTGGGGTTCTTGTGTTTTGGTAAACGACCATTTTCGTCGTCTGCTGAATTTCGCGTCGCCGGCGACCGTAAATTACAAAATCGTTCCGTTTACCATAAGGAAGATGAGTTGGTCTTAATCATTCGGGTGAGGGCCTTTGTATATAAACGCTTTACAACAATGAAAAATATCGATTTGAAAAATATTGGGGGCGCATATTTTTCAAATGTTTGCCAGGTTTCTGTAAAGACACTATCAGTGATGCTAAATCAGAAAATCGAAAAAATCATCAAAAATCAGATTTTTGCTTATCTGCAACCCCGGGAATAGGTATCCTAACATACCCACAAATTATAGGACCAGAAAGACATGATAGGACAAAATATGATATTTTAGGCCATTCGTGTCCGTTCGGACCACTTCCTACAAACGTAATTGAATGAGATTCGGATCTTTGAATACTGCGTTTTCTTCATTTTCTGCCAATTCGTTCAGTTGGAAAAAGTAACTTATAAGAATTATTTATACGGCTTGTCTCACTTTTAAGCTATTCCTGCCAAATTTTAATATTTTGATTCTTTCGGATAAATCACTGATAGTGTTCTTTAAAGCTCAAAATGATGTGTGATACTTGAAATTTGCAGAAGAAACGCAAACAGGCCCACTTCAAGACGCAAATACAGTGACGATAAGGTTGTAAAAATTTAAACAAGAGTTATCTTAATTTGAATTGGGAAGCAAGAAAGGCTGGATGAGTTACCGATCCTAAACCAGGGATTACAATGTAGTTGTAAAAAAATTTTCTAATTGTATGATGAATGATAACCCTAAAAAAATACATGAGCAACAACAGGAAAGTTCATCAGTATCCTTGGTCACCAAAGGTACTTGGAAAAGGTGACAATTACAAAAAATGGTTAAAAACAAACCTGCAATGTCAATGAAGGAGATTGCAAAATTCAAAACATAGCGGAAGAAGTTAAATGATATATATTCGCAAATATCTAACTCCAATCTTTCGCGTCACAATAGCAGCCATATTTGGAAAACATTAATGAAATTTGTCAATCGGTTGTGGAAAAAAAGAGGGCACCAAAGTAAATGTATTAAGGATAAGGGTGAATCAATAACTGACCCAAAGAACATTTCTCCGAATTCAACAATTTTTTTTGTAAAAATTGGTCCCAAGCTTGCCTCTCAAATTGAACTTCTGGCAAAGGCTATTATGACATTGAAAGATCCAACAGTCAACAAGAAAGTGCC
This sequence comes from Ophioderma brevispina, assembly GCA_023653785.1. NCBI lineage: Eukaryota > Metazoa > Echinodermata > Ophiuroidea > Amphilepidida > Ophiodermatidae > Ophioderma > Ophioderma brevispina. The sequence continues at coordinate 58,992 of JAMKCH010000580.1, forward strand.
TTACATGGCACCGGTACATTGAAGAAGGAGGTTATAAAGATTGTTTCATAATTTGATGCCAAAAAGTGCTGATGGTAATATAACATTGGAAATATCCTAGTAAACCAGGTGTTTCCTGAAGTAGCTTACCCACTGGACCATGATATTTAATTTATCATATCAACGGGAATTGTACCAAATGATCTCAAAATTGCCAAAGTGGGGACTGCCGCGATATTTAAAAAGGACCGATTCGGAGATTTTTTTTCACTTATGGCAAGTTCTGTGTTCCGATGTTTTTCAAAAACCCTTAGAAAATTGTATTTAATTTAAAATGATGCATGTCCTATATTGTGAAAACAAAAAATAAAATACTTAATGGAAAAACATTTTGGTTTTTCCCTCCAATCACTCAACCTACATTGGCAATTCTAGAATTAATGACGAGGTATGTAATGCAGTTGAAATTCCAACGAAAACACTTGGGAATATTTTTGATTTATCGAAAGCTTTCGACACCTGACCACGACATTTTATACAAATTGAAACATTACGGATTTAGAGGGTTGTTTGGGAATGGTTTAGAAGATATCTTAACAATCACCTCGCAATCAATATGTTCATATATTTCAATCAATTCCGACCTTAAAATATAATATGGGGTGATTCCGCGGATTTCAAATAACTTGGACCCCATTACTTTTATTCATCTAGTTTACATGATTATATCAAATACGTCTCATTATAGACTTATTTTTTTATTTGCTGATGACAATGCACTATTTTGATTCTCATTCCTGAACTAAAGCCGACTAATAATTGAAGAATTATTAGAAGTAAAGTAACGGGTTTAAAGCCAACAAATTTCATCTTGTTAACCCCGCTAGCAAAACAAATTATATGATATTAGGAAAGCCCCATAGGAAACTTCGAAGTATCTTGATAACAAGACTGTAAATAAAAAAACGATGAAACCAACCAGGGCCCGTCCCCGGGGAGGGGACCCGCACCCCCCCCCCACAAATGACAAGTTCCTTTATCATGTTGAAGGTCCGGTTTGTTCTGTTGAGTTAACGCCGTCTAAACGCTGTTATTTGGGAGGGTTGTGGTTACTGAATAACTATTGGTCAATTACTACTGCATTACGCATTACTTACTATTATTATATTTAATTATAAAATTGGTTTGTCCCCCAAAAAATAAAGTCCGCTTCTGGCATATCCGCACCCCCCCCCCCAACTAAATTCCTGGCTTACGGGCCTAAACCAACACCATCTTGTGCAAAGTGATAAATGTAATACTGAATAATGTAATTTTACTTTAAAAAAAAAAAAGGGTCCACAAAACTAAATTTTAGGTGTCGTCATTGACGATAACCTATTCTGGAGTACCATGTGATGAAATATCTAGACGATATCAAGAAAATTAATAAACATTTGTACTGTACAATAATGTATACTCTATATTGTACCTTTATATTACCGTATATATCAAACTATGGTATTTTGGTATGGGGTAAGTAATGCACTCAAGAATATATATGTAGATAAAATATTCAAACTCCAAAAAGGGCGTTGAGACAATATCCCAATAGCCACTATCGATCATTCAAGTCCCCTCTTTTCGCGTTTTAATGTATTAAACGTATTGATACTTATAAACTTAATAATTTGGGTCTCTTTATGTTCAAACATAACAATGATGAACTACCCAAACTTGATAAATATTTTATAAAACACTCGGAGAAGATTACACAGACACAATACAAGATTCTCAAATATTGTTTTGGGTAATGCAAAAAAAAGACGTTCTCCTCAACAATCAGTCAGGATTGTAGCCAGTCTTGGGGAACTAAATGAAAAAAAGCTATAAATTCAAACATAAATTTTGTCACGTTATGATAATAATTAAATTAGATTATGTATTTAAATCTTTTTTGAGATCTAACTTCTATTCGATATCAGTTGCATTTTGTCAAATTCATGCACAATTGTAATCTTGGAGCATGTTCTTCTCTTGTGTTGTTTGTAAATCAGATTGTTAGTTTTGTATAATGTAATTCAATATGTAATTGTGTAACTTTGTTAGACAGGGGGCTAGACATGTTCGGGCCTTATTGGCCTTTACTAGCCTCCCCCATTTCACATGTCTTGTTTGTTGTTTATTTTTGTTATGTGGATGGAAATAAATTTGATTTGATTTGATGTAAAACAGTTTTTAGTGCTCAATACAAGTCCCAATCTAGCCATTTCAGCTATTTTAGGGCATTTTGTATTTATTTCCTGAAAATGTGGCGTGCCAATGTCACTCTTAAAAAGGACAATTAACGCAATTGAATTACTCCTTTCAGGTAATTGTAAGCTACTGTATAATTATTAGGTCCATAACCTGATCTCCAATAGCCTTATCCCCAGAACCCCAAATATTACCGGAAGTTATCAAAATGTTGGTGTCTGAAGGAAGGTACACAAGGTACTATTTTTCTCATTACTATATGTTGGGCTGTTTGGTTTTGATGTTATAAGCGAAAAAGTTCCCCATAGTAATTTTACAAAGGATTCTATGATTTACAAAATCACGTTTTAGCTCTCACATTAAAACATTAAAATATTAGCGTGAAAATTTATAAACACACCCAAAAAGTAACTCCCCACCCCTAAAATTTGTCTGTCAAGTTCAAACGATACATCATTATTATAATGTACATTATTAGGTATAATTGGGAGCGGTGTTCATTTACGCGTATTTTGACACCTCATTTGTGGAAATCGACTGACTATTTTTGAAGTTATGCCCGCTTGACTGAACCCATCCCAGTTATGGGCGCCGCCGCCAATTTTGGCGTTTTTGGAAGATTTTGTTTTAGTTTTGCCAAAATCAGGTACACAGCCGTTTTTTGCGAAAATTTATCAATTTCAGCTAATTTTGTAAAATTTGGTAATTGTGGCGCTCTTTTTCTTCTCATTTTTTTTTTTTTCAGAGTATGGGGCTATTTTAGGCCAATTTTAACCTTCAGAGGGGGAAAAAATCCCCGACACGACCGACCGACCCTAGGCCTACTTGAAAGGTCCGTCTGCCCGTAAAAAACGGTTTTTATCGTCGCCTTATAGTGCAATCAAATTGGATGGAATATAAAAAAAATAAACATCGCGGTCCTCGGGAACCGAATAGTGTAGCCTCCTGCGGTCGCGTTGTGAATGATAGGCCTAGTATGACCTTTGACCTTGATATGTGACCTTTGACCTCATAAATGAGGGTTTGCGTGTAATATCCACAAACCATTTTACATTTTCAGCCTAGGTACTGATTAAATTTAAAGACGCATGAGGACATTTCCATAATAATGCACTCCAGTTTCTATTGAAACTGTTTTTGGCATCTGCAGTAGATCTGATCACATTATGTGATAAAGGTGGGTGATAGGTAAATAGTACTATGATGCTATCTACAGTAAATGCCAGCACGTCGTGTTTAATAAAATAGTTATTTCTATCTGCAGCAAAAAACATTAAAGGGATAAGCAGCGATAATGCAAGAGAATCAAACAATTTGGAAATGCATTTTTAGCTTATAAATCAAAGATAAGTATGTACAATTTAACTACTTTAATGTAGCATCAAAAACACCAAATAGTAAAAAATGAAGTATTTGAGGAAATTTGTCATACCGTCTCGTCTCGATGGCATCTCACAAACCTATACTTAATATCTCTAAAATAAGTTTCATCTGTGAACATTTTGACAGAAGCTGATTCAACTGATTTTGGTAGGTAAAGGACTCAACATTTACCAAAAAAAGGTTGAATTATCGTTAGGGGTGGGGAAATTGGTTTTTCGGGCGTCAAAGGTCAATAACAGGGGTCAAATTTTGAAATTGATCCAATCATGTTGAAAAGTGTAGCAAGTTAATATTTATCATAAGGATTCCAAAAAGGTATAGTTTGTACTATCTGCGGCCGAAAGTTTTGGAGTTACAGGCTAAAAACAGCAAAAATCAATAAAAAGTGTAATTTTCAGTTGTACAGGGGTCAAATTTTATAATTACTCCGATTTGGATAAAAAATGGTGCCAATTATTGATGGAGCTCATAGGATGAAAATAAGGAATAGTTTTGACTGTCTTAAAGGCACTATCAGTGATTTGCTAAATCAGAAAATCGAAAAAAATCATCAAAATTCAGATTTTTGCATGTCTGTAACAAGTGCAGGTATCCTAACATTTCCTGCAAATGATAATACCAGAAGTAACCTAATAAGGGCAAAATCGGATATTTTAGTCATTACTGTCCGTACGGACACATACTACAACATGTAATTGAATGGAGATTCATATCTTTGAACACTGCTATTTTCTTCCTTTTCTGTCAATGCTTTAGTTGTAAAAAGTAACTTATGTGAGGCTTCATACTGATATATCCTCACTTTTAAGCTATTCCTGACAATTTCAAGTATTTGAGATTGACTAATTTGGAAGGAAGCACTGATAGTGTCTTTAAATGCTTAGTTCCTAATGTAGGGGCACCAAAGGTCAACATCCATTGCATTCAATGGGGCTTGACCTTGTTTCCCTCCTACTTTGGTAAGACACATCTTAGTCAATGAAAGATAGTCAAAAATGTTTACAACGTTATTGTTTATTACCTTATCGTTTATTACGTTGAATGTGTTTTATTACATCAACTTTATGGCTTTAAAATTTTGATAACGTAATAAACCCTTCTTTTGCTCTACAAAATATTTGTGTGCATACTGTGCAGAAACGTAAGAATTGTTGTTGACAACATTATTTTTCCCGTAATAGGTATTGAATACATAAATGTTTAAAACATAAAAAATACATTTTTGAGACAATTTTTTGGTGTTCTTACCTCCCAAAATGCACTGTTTTCATGAAAACCGACCATAATTGATACTGCTAGCTGCAGAAGATGTCATCATATCATTATAATAAACAATGCAGCTGTAAACTGTGATGCTATCTGCAGAAGATGGTATCAGGTTAAAAAATCATACTATAGTGATATGTAGTAGATGCTATCACATTTGATAAAGGTGATAGGTAATACCATCTGCAGTAATTAGTACTTTAGTATGTATCACACTTAAAATTATATCTGCAGTAGATGCTATCACATATTTGATAAGGGTGATATGTAATCCAATCTGGAATAGACAGTATCGCATTTAAAATCATAATGGTATATTGCTATCATATCACATATGACAGGGAATGGCATCTGCAGTAGACAGTTTGACCTTTAAAATTCTATTATATCTGCAGAAGATGCTATCACATAAAAGAATAAAGATGATAGGCAACACCATCTGCAGTGGAAACAATTACATTTAAATCATAATTGGTACCTGTATATGTTAACCATATAGATGATATACCATCTTCCACAGACATTACACTATTTTTAAATTAGATATACCACTATCTACACTCATGACAGTAGACACCAGCATATCATAATAATGAAGAATATATGCTGCTATCTGTAACAAGCAGCATTTACAATTATATAAAATAATATCTCCTACATCAGATGCTATCATATCATATAGTTTATGTGACGTCCGTATATGCATGTCTGTCTACTCCCGGAGGAACATAGGCCACAGACAAGCTCCGTTCCTTCCATTCGCTTCTGTTCTGGGCAAGCCTGAAGATGGTGTGCCAGTTGCGTCCCTTCTTCTTCCCCTCCTCTTCCCATGTACGTCCTCGCCAGGTGTTTCTTGGCCTCCCCTGCCTTCTTTTCCCTTGCGGGTTCCATTGTAGTGCCTCTCTAGTGATGCCTTAAGTCTCTTTTCTTGGCATATGTCCTCGTGACGTCCGTGCAGGCCAAGAACTTGAAGAATTGGCTGCTTTGCAGATCACATCGTGTCGTAATAATGAGATCTTACATATGGTATCAAAATTATCAGAAAGATGTGGGCTTTCAGGTAAAAACAAAGATACATTAGACAAACGTATAGACTTCGCTCCTTAAGCCCCAATCGCTGAGAGAGAGAGAGAGACATTTGCATAATTATGTGGAAGATTTTCAAAATGGAGTTGCATCTTTGTGACACCCTCGATTGTGATAAAGGGGATAGGAAACGCCATCTGCACCACATCATATATGATAATAGCGATATGTAATGTCATCTGCATTAGACAGTATTACATTTAAAATCAAGTAAATTACCATATTCGTAATTTATGGCGTATTCGTAGGTTTCACACCGGTAAATACAAGTCGTATTCGTTCCTGTACAAAATGGGCGAGATAAAAACGACATTTTCTCTTCAATGGAACATCTCAATGAAACATTGGTGTTCGCATGCGGTCGTGACCAGAGTTCGTCACAACTTTTAATCACTCTTTATTGGTTGCCTGTTAAAGGCACTATCAGTGATTTGCTATATCGGAAAATCAGAAAAATCATCAAAAATCAGATTTTTGCATGTTTGTAACAAGTATAGGCATCCTGACATATCCTACAAATGGTAAGATCAAAAGCAACTTAAAAAGGACAAAATCGGACATTTTAGTCATTACTGTCCAAACGGACACTTCTTACTATACACGTAATTGAACGGAGACTCATATCTTTGAAAACTGCTGTGTTCTGGCTTTTCTGTCAATTTCCCAGTTGGAAAAAATAACTTATAAGAATTCTACTGACTTATCTCTCACATTTGAGCTAACCCTGTAAATTTCTAAAATTTTGATTCTTTTGAGCAGATCACTGATAGTGTTTTAAAACTGTTAAGGAACGTATTGGATACAAAATCCTTCTTTATGTGTATAAATCTTAATGGACAAGCTCCATCATACCTTCCTGATGGTCTAAATTTGTATAATGTGTTGGACACTATTTCTGATGGTACAAGATGAAGGCTACGGTCTTCTTCTGATGTTATTCCTCGTACCAAGCGTAGATTTGGAGACAAATCATTCAACGTCATTGGTCCTAGGATCTGCATGGAACAAACTTCCTGTAACCTTAGAGAGCAAGTTTGTCTTAACCCTCGTCTTACCACCCCCCTAGTGAACTTCGCACCGGTGCGCTAAAATGATAAAAACTTTCGTAAAAAGCTTCTAGGTAATCGTTCTTTCATCCTTTCCGGTCATTTTAGCGAAAAAAATGTGAAGGTAGCACCTTCACCGGGGTTAGGGTATGCCGTCAAAGTCGAAGGGTATAGGGGGGGTGGTTGCCACCCAAGGATATTTTATGGTGCATTTTGGAAAATATTATGCACAGTATTGCTCTAAAACTCTATGTTTATGTAAAACTAGCCAAATGCCATCATTTAGAGCTGAAAACCGCATGAAAATCCGATTATTCCTGCGATTTTTAGCGCAAAATTGGATTTTCGCCTATTTTCGGTCGAAAATGCCAATTTTGCCGACTCGCGGACTTGATGACGTCATTGTGACGCCATACTAAGTATGTTGGTACTTATTTTGGATCAATGGAAAGAGGAGGACCATAGCTATCCATTGGTATCAAAATCATAAGCATCGGGTGCTTTATAACAAATTCTCGAGGGGGGATGGTAACCACCCCCCGGTAAACCGTGTTACAAAAAAAGGCTTGGTAAGACGAGAGTTAAGCGGCTCCTGAAAATATACTTATTTCCTGGTAACTTTGGATTTGTTTTCATTATTATGCTGTATGTCATGTTGTATATTAATTTCGTATTTATTGTAAGAAGACGCTGTGTTCTCTGTAAAGTGCCATATAAATGCATTTTATTATTAATATTTTTATTATCATTATTATTATACCAGCACATCATCAAGAGATGTGTGAAACTATATATACAAAAGACGGTATCACAATTCAAAAATCATGATAACAGCAGTAGATCCAATCTCATGTGATAAAGGTGCCATCTACAGTAACATGTATCATGCTGTTATCTATAGTAGATGCTAGCACATTATCCTAATAAATAGTAATATAAATCGCGATGCTATCTGCAGTAGATATGGTAGAGCGTATATAATATATCTTATTAATGATATCTGCTGTAGATGATATAACATGTAGATTATGTGAAATCCATACCAGGCAAGTAAAAATTCACTGCCAGTGGTATGTATGCACTCCTATTATAGCGGAAAAGTTCTTTAAAGTTATGTTCTGATGAGTGCAATAATATAGTCATAGTAAAAATTCCTCGGAGCATGTCAGTAACTGCATGTGTTATCCGTTGTTTGTATATGATGTCACATCATCTGTATGAAAAGGTAATGCCACCTACCATAGTTTTATTACAAATTTGGATTAGTAGATTAATTTAATTAAACAGATGCTGCTACACTGTTGCTCATAAAGTTGGAATATTTTTTTTATTTGAACCCTCAGTAATCACATTTAGAGTAGGTGAATGATTGAATGTGTCCCCCACATACCCATGTGAAAGTGAATCCTGCATAATTGTGAATTACGTAAACAATTCCTTTTGTTGGTGTCTATAAATGTCAGACGTCTGGTTGTTTGAATCCTTTAACCCCTCTAAACCGTTGTTAAAGGAGCCCATTTTTTTCGATTGGTTGTTACCCTATTTCAACAACAAGACTGACAAGAAGTTCCTAGGCTTGCTCTTCCAGCGGCAATACTCCGGCATAGTACTATTGCACTCCGATGGGAAGGCTACAAACAAGGCAGAGTCGCTGATTTCCTCGAATATCGCAATAGTAACGGGTCTGTAAAAAACCTCAGACTTTCATCGGCGGTGGGTATGCTGGGAACCCACGGGCCCAAATTTGTAGGACCTGGCCTCGGAAGATATACGATTTTTTGAGTTCAGATTCATTTAGTACCCATTTGGGATATATGAAAAGTGGCTGTTGTAAAATCTAATTTCTTTTCCAGGCTGCGTACTTGGCCTGTTTTTAAGATAAAGGGTCAGTGCACATGAATATTGTGTCAATTTTTTTAGGGTGGGTGACAAATTCAGGATTATTGCTTATTTATCGGGTGGTTTTTTACCTGCTCCAAAGAGGTGGTAATATAAAGTTTCTCAATCAAGGTAAACACTTATTTTATGACTTTTGTTATTTTTATTCACTTTGAACATTTCTTAACAAAGATTCCAAGGTCAAAACGTTCTTTTCCGTAACTGAATTTTAATACATTTAACTAATATCTACTACACACATGTTTGAATGTCACTTCTACCTCTGAAGGTGGATGATAATTTCGTTATTGTTAGTAGTTTTATAAGAATCCTATTGTTGAGTTAGGGTGTCCCATGTTTATTTTTTATAAGGTAGTCGGTCATTATTTAAGCAGGGGAGGAATGGATGATTTCACTTGTTTTTGTCGAAAAAATTTGCGTCCCTCCCCCCTTCGCTTCCCCGTTAAAAAGTTTGCCTTTCCCCTTATTTTATAGATTTTTCCATTAAAAATCACGTTCCCCCTCCACTTGATTAAAAGTTTATAAGACTTCCTTTCGTGCGGCACCTCTTGCTTACATTTTCTTTCGTATTCCCCTAGCTCAAATCCTCCATTTTCCCCTGGCCTAAATAATGCCCCCTCCTAAGTTCCTGACCACTTGCTAGAGAAGTCTTTTTGAGTTTTCAAATTTAGGTGTGCATTGCGGGTTTCAACGATTTCGGCATTTACAAACACCCGGAAAAGATTTTGTCCGATTTACGCTCAACTATGTGCAAATTTTCCGGTCTATCAACTATAGAGTCATGAGGTGGGCGAGTAGCGTCCTCCAAAAAAAGGCGAAAACTTACCCCCAACATAATTAAAAATGACTGGCAATACTCCGGACACATGAAATGGTGCCGAAAAAGATCTGCACCCATTTTTTTTTTAATTTGCCCCCTAAAAAACACCACAATCTGAAACAAGGCGAACTCGTATTTACGGCAATGCGTAAAATATGTCCCCGCCGAATATTATCGGCGATCACTAAATAACAACTAAAACTGCACCATCCACCCTTATTTTGGCCATCACTAGCTCGCCAAAATAATTGTTACTCAAGAAAGAAAATGACTCAAGAAATCTTAAAATTCAGCATGCCAAAAATCCCTGAAAATCCACTAAATGTTAGTAAAAATATGAGCATTTCTCATGTGGCAATCACTATGTTTTTGAAACAAATCATGTGATCCAACAATTTCAATTGGGACCCCTACTGGGTCTGGCAAAGCGGCGAAACATGAATTTTACGTATTTTCACATTTTCCAAGAATGTAAACAGGGTGGCAACCCAAAAGAATGACCCACATGTACACTAGAACAAAAAAATTCACCCAAAATCTAATCAGTCGAACTTCTCAGCCCACTTCCTTCCACCAAGTTACATCATTATACCGTTCCAGAACTCCAGAAAAACTTTTACCAGTCCTTGCGGAAAATTTCATAAGTATGCAATTAAGATACTTAATTAGATATTGTCCACCCAAAATCTAAAGTCCGGGTTTGAGAACTCTCACCGGCTTTCTTTCCACCAATTACATCATCGTGCCCTTATACAGAACTCCAATAACTTGTCCAAGTTGACATTTTTCTGTGGCAATACTTGAACCTTTTTCCCTTGACCGTTTTCCCCCTACCCCTGACAAGACCCAGGGGAGAGAACCCTGGGCATGAATACATGGTTATTAGGGTGTATCCTCCTACAATATACCAAATTTTGGCTACTTCTCATAAGCACTCCAGAAAAAAGATATGCCCAAATTTCCATGTTAAACATTTTCATCACGGACATACGACGGAGACATACCTGACGGACATACAGACGGACAGACGGACGGAGCCCATTTTTAGTAGTCCCCTCCGAACTTCGTTCGGCTGGACAAAAATCACCCTAAAAACTCTGGGCTAGATCCCGTGAGAGTTGCTTTATTACCCATAGTACCATATTTCCATCTGTGGATTCAGAATGTGCTCACCTTCTGACATCTACCTACCCCCAATCTGGACAATTCCTACACACCACCACCTATGTAAACGCTTTATTAAGATCGCAAAGAAGACCATCCCATGTGGCTGTCGCCGCAGTTATATCCCATCTGGGATGAGAAATGTGATACACTTTACAAATTAAGTCTTGAATTCAACTCCGGGAAGAGCGACATCTAGCAGAATCTACCAAAAGCGTTGATAGGAACGTCATGAGCCCTGGGGAGGAGCACCGGGGTCCAGAATACTTCACTCATTCTAGCGGGAAGGTCTGGAAGCCCATAAAACCGCCTCGCCGCCAGAGTTTTCCAAACATCGAAATGTTCTTTCGCCACTCCATTGCCTGAGCAACCCTCGCAAATGGGTCCTTTCAAGGATCTTGATCAGGATCGCACTCCGCTCGTGTTGAAAAAATGTCAGATACCAATCTTCGCGAGCCCCTGCTTGACCGGTCGCTTTCAACACCCGTCCACTATAATAGCTCTTACCCTTCTATTACCAACTAAGAGTGTAAAAGCCCAGGGGTCGATAATATACCAGCGGAGTTCCTGACGCACTGTGGCCCAACATGGTCTTGAATGGCTCTATGAGTTCTATAACATGTCGCCTTATACCACAACCAGTCCTACCCCGATCTGGAGAGGGCTACATCAACACGCACTCCCCAAACCAAACAAGCCGTTTTGACAACCCCAAGAACTCCCGCCCCAATATCCCTACCCATGTGTGTTTCCTCCATTCAAACGAAACTCCTTGATCCTGGCCCGTGCCCTGTATCCAGTTATCGAATCCCAATCTTCCCGAACGAGCAGGATTTCGCCGTGTCCAACACTGTCCACAGATTGTAAACTCACAAATGATCTTGAGGAGAGCTTTGAAAAGTTCGTACAGCAGGCGTCATCTTGGTGACCTTACTGCAACATATATACCCTTTGTGGCAACCGGTGCTGACACCTTAAGCTTCGCAGGACCATTCCCGGATCGTCACATTGTACAATTCATAATTAGTAACATGCTTTCACACCCGTAGCATGTTTCTTAAGACCAGTGATGGGCAGAGCAGTCCGACTGCATCGTCTGAGGAACTGATCCCACAAGGACAAGTATTGGCTCCCATGCAGGATTAACTTGTATAATCAGTCGACTTACCACCTAAACCAACATCTAGACAATATGGCTAAGAGCCGATTATCTTAATTCCTTCTTCACTTGGACATAACTGGACTGAAGTAGAACGTTACTTACTGCAGATATGGCCATCCTTGAGCATATCCAGACCTGGAGACTCAAGTTGAGTGTAGCCAAGTCCACTGCTACTGCCTTTCATTTGAACACCAAGGTGGCTCATCGCCAGCTCCAAAATCAACCTCAATGGAGCTCCTCTGCAAAACATTCCTACACCAACTTATCTCGGAGTGAAGTTTGAGCGTCATCTACTTATCGTCAATCATCTTCTGAGTCATTATGTACAAAGGTATCTTCGAAAAACAACCTCATGTGCCGCCTTGCCGGATCTTCATGGGGTGCTAGCTAGTCCATCCACTCTATGACCACCGCACTGGCTCTATCTACAGCGCTGCTGAATATTACGCCCCAACATAGTGCAATAGCTCTCAAACAAAAAATAAGCTGGACACAATTTTTCAACGAGACCATGAGAACCATTTACCGGCTGCCTTTGTCCCACTCCCATCTGAGTTTCTACCAGTGCGGTTCCGCATTGCACCTACAGTGCTTTGGAGAAACATCACACACATAAACTGTGTAACATGCTCCTGCCTGTTGGACAACAACACCTGCTGCATAATAACTGTCAAAGACTCACACCAGCTCGGGCGAAAAAAGACTACTCTTTCGTCGACCCGCCGCTAAAACTCTCCAGCTCCCCATCAAGCTCTTTAAAAACATCAACCACTCCCCTGGCTAGATACCCCCAGACCAGACCAATTCACTCTCACACACCTCCGGGTAGCAAGCTTCCCCGCGGAATGGGGTCACTTTTGACAGAATTCGCACAGGAAGCCTGGTGTTTTCAAGAGCAATATGCACCGATGGGGGCTGCGACCATCTCCAGTCTGTCATGTGATTCTCCACATCACAGACTGGCCAGATTCACATTCTCAATGCAGTGCCCCAGATACCTTTTGTCCACCTGATATAAGACCCTTCAAACCCCAACCAATCAACAGTGAGCTGGCTCCACCAAATCAACCAATTTAGCTCGACACACGAAGATGTATTCCATTTTACGAGTATAAACTCGACAAGTCGCTCATTGCATGGCAATCCCATTACCATTTGAAAGCTTTGTCTTTCGAAAAATTGTTTCGAAGTATCCATATAACCCATCGTAGGGCAATATGGACTACCCTCGTTATTTGCACTAGAGGCGGGGTAATGTAGACCTCACTAGATCCACGTGTATGGCCAATTAAAAGGTCATAAACGAGGTTGCTTTTTCGACACGTGTCAGTATATTGCCCCCAAGCCCAGGTTCTCACAGATATAGGTGTGTCCATCCCAGATCAAGCGTACACAAAGTATCATCCAGCCTGGAGCCGTTTTGAATTAGATGTAAGCCTAAATTTGATATCTTTATCATACATGGGTCACTGTTCAGTGACTATGCAATGGTAACAACCTCCAGACGGAGCTCAATATAATTGAAATGTTTTAAACAATTGAAATATGTACCTTTGATTTCATGACACTACCGCGTTTATAGCTGAAAAACTATGACATGTGTGATGATGGTATTTCACGTAACAATAGAAAGGACACTCCTACCATCATTAGTTAAAAGTTATAAAGGGTCCATAATGCCATGGGGCCATATTACGTACCCTTCTTTACCCTACCTGTCTAGCATCGATCTTCTTCTTATCGTGTCCAAACGCTGTGCTTCTCATGGTCCAGCAAGAGATGGGTACAACGTTCTGGCTGTCTCACTGAATTTCGTGCTTGTTTCTCCAGCAGTGGCAGACCAAGATAATGTTTCATTGGTCTGTGGTGCTGGTTCCACACCACAGTCTTGTCCTATCTGCTTCCAGGTAGCCCCACTTCTTCTGCCCGGAAACCTTAGATCGTCCAATTCTGGTTCTCAATCTTCTGTTGAGGCATCGCCATTCACCCGAGGATTCCAGCTCCAGGTGGGAGAGGCTCACCAGGTTCAATACCAATAGATGTTGCTTGGTTATTGCAGTCTATTCTTTCCACAATGCAACGCTCTTAAGCTCCTTATAGACTGTTTCAAAGAGTTGAACTTGCTGATAACAACCCTCTCTCGATTTAAGGCCGTTTGGCACAGTATATGTCCAGCTAGGGTGCTTCACACTTAGATACTTGCAGCTACTCTCTGCAGTGTTCGCTCGCTACACGGATGTCTGGTGGGGCAATTCCCGCTAGGATGTGTAAGGTTTTCCGTTAATGTTGGACGGAGGCATCCTGCGATAAGCCGGCAGAGGGCCTTTTAACACTGAATCAAGCTTCTTGCATGGGTTGAGCTTTTCCCATACAGGGCAAGGCCTCCCTGCATCTGATGTAGCACAGGGGCACGTGCCGTTGATCTTACGGTATGTGGGCGAGCACCCCTCTTTGCCAGTGAGTTTGTTCAAGCTTTATTTTGTGAACATCTTACTCTCGTCTCCTCGATGTGGGTCTTATAAGAGAGAAAAATGTAGGACAGATTTTCCGAATTCTGAATAAATACAGCCCAACCTCAAATTCACTACAGAAATATCACACACAATTTTCAACATGTGCCCCGTGGTTTTGGTTGAACCCTTGCTGTGGCTACAATCTTTTTACGCAAGGTTACAACAATCATTTTCTCTACGGCTAACTATCACCAATGTTACTCATTATACGACATTCTTCTTCCTTTTCTAACTTGTTACTAAAACTACATGTTGTATGCAGAAACTCATAATGTGTGTTTAAAAACAATAAATATGCAAGATTTGGATCGTTGTGCGAGTCACATGCTATCTATATTTTCAAGCTAGCTATTTCGCGTATGTTGCTATTTCTCTTGGGGAGGGGGGCGGTGGGGTGAAAGGACAATTCCTTGAACCGTGTTATTTTTCTCCATACCCCCATCCCGCTGCCACCACTGCATCTCAAATTAATTACGAATCATTGCAATCTGAATTAATCCCGCATAGATCAACCTTTTGTTACAGCAATTACAGGAAACAATTTAAAAATCTAATTCGTTATAATATAATATTAATTAGGTTTTCAATAACCCCCTCCCCCGTAGTGTAACATGTTATGGGTAAATAAACAACACATTACAAGACACATATTAACAGAAAAATCCTTCGCCGGGCGTAAGCAGATAAATCGCGAATAATTCACAATTCTGAAGAATAAGCACCCTATTTTGTAGGGATCATTTCGATATTTGTCTCTTTAAAGCTATTTCGCGTATGTTGCTCTTTCCTGTTGGGTGGTGGATTGGAGGCAATTCCTTGAACCGTGGTTAATTTTCCCCATACAACCCTCCCCTGCCACGACATCTCAAGTTTTACTATCATTGCAAGCTGAAGTAATCCGCATAGACAAAACGTTTGTAGCACGCATGTTTTACACAGCAGTAAAAGGAAACATATAAAATTCTTAAATGCGTTATAATATTAATTATGATTTCAATTAGAAAACCCCCCCCCCACCGTGTGTAACAAGTAAAATAGTCCTATTAAAACATATTATTGCTTATGGATAAATAAACAAAACCTTACCAACACATCTTAATAAAAATCCATTCACCATACGTAAAGCAGATAAATCTTGAATAATTCAAAATTTTGGTGAATATACGCACCCTATTTTGTAGAGATCACTTCGATATTTGTGATAATTTTCTTCCGCCTATTTTTTTTTTTAATTTTAATTTTGCATTTTTTTTCACCAAGAATAGACTCCAATCATCTTATTCTTATAATGGCCAAACGTCTTAATCGTCTTATGATATCATATAAGTCCCTTATCTGTGTCGATGATACCCCTACCCCAATACCATTTTTCCATAGCTACTTTTCATTTAGCCTTTTTATACGCTTCACGTTATAGCACCACCACATCAACGGACAAGAAAAGATATTTTACAACAAGCCTTTTGGTATCCCAAAATATGTACTCCATAATATGAGTCAAAATTTCTTATATCTTTCTGAGCCAGGTCAAACCTTTTCTAAGCGACTCTTTGCCAAGTGGGTCCCAGCCTAGGGGCATTTAGGCCCCGAATCTTTCAGACGACCCACGATTGACGACCGTACCCAGACGAGATTATTTCCGACTGCTTAATTCTGTGCCGTAGAGCCCGGAAAATACCATCGAGCCGTCTTCGTCGTTTGTGGAGAAGACCCTGGGATCAGCGTTTCCTTTCAAACTGTAGATCGGAGATTGCTTCAAACATGTTACCGAGCAAAAGACGAATGACCAAATTGTCCACGCCTAACCGTTCATCACAGAGTTGATGAGTTCGCTTGGCTAGGGAGCACAGAAGAATTTACACTCAAGATCCTGGCGAAATGTTGTGTTGTTGGACAAGGGCCGCTACAATCCTTGACCAAGATTGGAAGACAAAGGGTTCGTCGATTCCGTGGTTCTTCTTCTTCTTGCGTACGAGGCAGCAACTAAATATGCTGTAAGCGTCGGAGTGCGCCAACTCACTGTTGATGGTTGGGGTTTGAGAAATCTGTTTCCACCGTGTGGACGAAAGGTAGGGCACTCATTGAGAATGTGATCCGCAGTCTGTGATGGGAACCCCATGGCAGGCTGGCGACGGCCGCTGGGCCCCCATCGGTGCTGTTGCTATTGAAGCGAACCGCTCCCTGGCGAATCCGGTTTCAGGGTGACCCATTCTTTGTGTGGTAGATTGCTGCCAGGTGGTAGTTTCTGTCTTAGGTGTAATAGATGAGAGTTGATCTGGTCTTGGGTAGCTAGCCAGGCATTATTCCATGTCGGTAAGATGTTGAATGGTGAACTGGAGAAAGTACGTGGTGAGAACCTCCGAGTGACTGTATTCAGGAATCTCACTCAAGGTGTGGGCTACACCATGTACTATGGTTCAGGATTCATATGGAGGAAAAGCACACTGGTGTTGCAGATGGAAACTTAAACGCCGTCGTGTACATGCACGAAGGTTTATGGGCCATTCTCAAAAAGTGTCATGAGCAGTAAGTTATTTCATTCTGTGATCCACAATTGTTTGCATTGCTAAAATAAGTAACCTTTTTAATGTTCTTTTAGTACTTTGCGAGATCTACACGGACATATATCGTTTTCTATACTTTAAATATCATGATCTCGGTCAGTGTACTCCATAAACACCTAAAAACTGCCAAAATGGTGTTTCCGTAGCTCTGTGCACGTATTTTACAATGCTACAGTTCTCCTCATAATCAATATTTTATTCAATACCAGGTGTTTTTATTTCTAAAATGCAATCATTATATATGATGGTATCAATCTTCCCAGATAACTTTCTTCATTTCTTGGTAATCTACAAGAAGCCAATATATGTGATTCCGCGAAATATTGTATATTCGTTCTCAGTGTATTAACTCAATTTTTTTTATTTGAAACATTAACCTGCAAGATAATACCTTTTGCATCCCTCAAAGGCAAAATTATGTATACCTTGGTATTCAATAACATCAAAAAAGCTTGATTGCAACTTTGGCCTCGATAAAAAATTATATTCCAAAATAAATTGCGTCCTTTTTAAGCATGTATATTACGTCATAGGCAAATCTAAATTAAGTGAGAGTCTAGACTACTAAAAGATATAATTGGCATAGACACACATACCCTGACCGTGATTAGTCGAAATAATTAGGATTCTGCACTCGCTAAGTAGTAGACCTGAAAACGCAATCCAAAATGTATTATTACGACGACGCTACGTTATCCAAAACGAAGACGGAAAATACAGGGAATCTATCATTAAAGGTTGCAACGAGAGATTGAGGCACCCAAATATTTGTGTCATAATATAAATTTCATATAGATTAGACACTCCATAGATTTCTTACCTTGTATTGGCTACAGAAAGCCGCGTAAAAGAGAGAAAAAAAGGTGTGATTCTGATTTGCTTATATGCATATAAAAATAGGCCTGAATTTAGGATTTTGCTCCTATGCAAAATTAGAAATTTCAAATTTTTGTTACTAAAGCCAGAAAACATGTCTCAGCTACTCCTTTCAGAGGGTATTTTTTTATGGAAAGCTGTACATCAGGGCAAAAAATAGTACTTTCAATTTGGTTAGGGCACCTGATATGGGAAATCTCTCGTTGCACCTTTAACGTCGAAGGTAATTTTTACGCTTCTACCAATGCTCTCGAAGTTTGGTGAGGAATGTGACCAAATAAGGTAAGTTAGTCCTTTCTTTTCAACCGTTTACCAAATAGTTTTGCGAAATAATATACACACTGAAGGTACAATTGTGCTGGGTTTGTGCCCTTTGTGGAATATAAGAGGGAAGTAGTATAATGTCTTGTAAGTATTGCCAACAGCCGTATGCCATACAGTGTGCACGGGGCTATGTACACATGCCATTAGGTGTGCTTTAGAGGGGTTTAGTTGCCACATTAGTGGCTTGTGCGTGAGATAACGTAATATACCGCAAAGTTTAGGGCTATGAAATACTTTTGTTAAATCTTTCTTCACAAGTCTTTAAAAGGGTCATGGTTATTATAGAATTTGTGTGAAATGATAGAAACAGAGACGTTTTAATCTGACTTTTCGGCTAATAGATAGGGCCAAGGGAAAAGAAGATAGGCCTATAGACCTCATCAGTGTCGGCTGTTCAATACCATGTTGCACACCTTTAATGATATATGTTATAATCTGAACATATTATACATCAGTAAAATTATATTTCTGATTTTTTAGCGTATCGTAAAAATGAAACAGAACTTCGGATGGAGATTCAAACCCCTGACTCAAACGAAGCTAAACGCGTCCAGAAATATTAATATACTAAGAGCTGAATTTACAAACCCGAGGCACAGAGAAAAGAAAGGGAATAGGACTGTGCTTCTCCAAAGAAGCCACAAAGCCAAGAAAAGGAAAGAAAAAAATGGCAGCCGCTGCTCTGTGGGCATTACTGCGATTTCAAATTGAAAATAAAGTGATAAACAAATATGACACGGAGGGTATAAGGGCACAATGGAGACCTATCAGAACTTAATGCGGTGTGACTGTGGAACGCAGTAACTTTATGAAAAGTATTAATTTAGGGATATAGGCCTACGATGTTGGGTTATAAAAGAACAAAAACCAATTCGAAAAAAATGGAAGCTACCTTTTGTCATTGTTTAGTAAAAAAACAAACTTTTAGTATTCACTGTCGTTATTAAGCAGTTTGAAAAGTGGATTACAAAATACAGTTTATTTACTGATTATGATTGTATATCTATGGTATCATACAAACAACGTGAAAACGAAGGTATTAATGATTGAACATAGTACTTCATGCAAAAAAAACAGTGATAATTGAATTTTAAAAGAGGGTTTTAAAATATGCTTAGCAAGGCAAATAATTTAAAGCCCTAAGAATTCGGATTTACTATCGTATTGAAAAAAAAAGATCTGTCTGTTTGAAACTTTCATAATATCGATAAAAAATACAAAATAGACGTAGAGAAGGACTGTCGTTTAAAGTACAAATTGTATCATACCAGGTATTGCTTTCACTACAAGCATTCCTGATATGTATCGCACCATTAAGTGAGATTCATGAATTCAAGTGTGAACACTTATTGTAAAATCAAAATTTATCCGAGATGCCATATCGGGATAAACGTAATATACAAGGGCCAAAAAAACAGGAAAAAACAACTTAATTTGAAGGTTCAAATATTTAAAAATATCGGAACAGTGGTGTTATAAATTTGGTTTTCATGATGTTGATATGATGATAGATAGTAAAAAATGTATGATAATACATTTTTGCGCCGACTTTGTTTTCCGATTTTCAAATTGAAGTGCTTCACTTTTTAGAATAGCCCTTATGTTAGACATTTTTCGGCCGGCAAGACGACATGTTACGCAGCAAGTGGTATGTAGTGAGACAACTTGAGGCAGAGGGGGGAGCAGATAACAATGGCCTGCTTGTTTTGGCTCAAAACCGAACAAACAGGAAGTTTTAAGTCTCGCAAGCAAAATAGGCATAACTTCTTCTTCAAGTCCAAATGACACCAAAAAAACCAAATAAACGTTTTCGTGAAGGCCTGTTTATCCCTATTTATACCAAAGCAACATTTGAGCAAAAATCTTAAAGAACACTATCAGTGATTTGGCTAAAATAGAAAATCGAAAAAAATCAATCAAAAATCAGATTTTGCATGTAGGTGAACAAGTGCAGGTATCCTAACATTTACCTGCAAATAAGCCAGAAAGCAACCTAATAAGGACAAAATCGGAAGTTTAGTCATTACTGTCCGTTCGGACACTTACTACAACACGAATGAATGGAGAATCGATCTTGGAACACTGCCGTTTTCTTCCTTTTCTGTTCAATTCTTCAGTTGGAAAAAGTAATTATGAGAGGTTCTACAGACTTATCCTTTACTTGTAGGCTATTCCTGCAATGTTTCAATTTTCACAAGCATGATAGTGTCTTCTTTAACTTTTTTAATTATTGTTTAATCTGAATGGAGGGTTTTTTTTACTCACACTGTATACTAAGTACTAGCAAATAATCACTCACATAAAACGATGGGTAATGCTATCTGCACTAGACATACAACACGGGTACTAGGCGATTACCCGGGGGGTTCCCCATGGACAAGGATAAGGGGGTTCACTGTTGGTCATGCATGGACCCAGGTGTTACGTGGGGACATGCCCAAGGGTGGCCTACATGGGGTCGTTGACCAGGGGTACAATGTGGTCATGCTGATATACCCAATGGATTTTCAATGGGTTCGTTGACAGAGGGGTACAAATGGGGTCATGGCCAGGTTCAATTTTGTCTGGCCAGGTTTCAATGGGGTTATGGCGGGGTTATGGACAAGCGATGTCAATGGGGTCAATGACAAAGGTACAATAATTGAAGTCACGGACAAGGGTTTCACTGGGTAATGGACAAGGGTCACTATGGGTCAGGTTAAGGTTACATGGGCCATGGTGGGTAATTAATGGGGCAATGGGTCAATGGCCCAGGGTTCAATGCATGGGGTCCATGACAAGGGAACGGGCGGGCGTTGTAGCCTTGTTCAGGCGCTCTACCAACTTCATTGTTCACAGGAACGTCTGATAAAGGATACCAAATAATGTCACAGATCATATTATAGGCAGAATCATGTGAGGAGTGGAGCCAAAGGCGGGTGACACTGTGTTCAAATGTCCAGACACTTTTCGCGTTCGATGGTGATAGCGCCACCATTTTCGATAAGCACAAATTATTATGATAACGGGGTCACACATGACGTCACCGGGGGATGACGTAGAGTGCATAGCGCCACCTCCGACTGGCGAACTATAAGCTACAGATTTCATGCAAATCAGTGTGCAGTACGCATGCCATGGGGGGGTCTCTTGATCGAGTTGTCCTATCCCTATTGTATTTAGATCCGTGGTGGAGCATTTCCCCCCGCCCTAAAACTATAAAGAAATAGTAATACAATGTCAAAAATTCATTTTAGCAAAGCACCTAATTTGATGGCTTAAGTACACATAGCCTATGTTCCATGCTTGCAGCCTTTCAATAGCAAGTTCAATAAATTCCACGCAGGCAGTCGCCCTAGTTGCAGATCCAATGGACTGTCCGACCAAGGGTATATTTGTGGTTTTTATACCCCAGACTATTATAAGCAGGCTCTAGATACTGTGTGCACAGTGTCCACAACAGACCACCAAGGAGTATACCAGATTTTTTTTATTGAATCTTTCTTAAGACAGGGTAGGCCCTTCAGTGTAAAGCACTGATTTCAAACCTGAAACACAATGTTCAAAATAATTGAGAATCAATGTCAAGTTTAATTCTTGGTCTTAGCAGACAGCCTTGAACAAGTAAAGGCTACGGGCGTTGTGACTTTCGCCGCAACTCCGCGCAGTTAATTTTACAGGATGTTAGCTATTGCAGGAGTACGATTGAAGTAAAACTATTAAAATGGCGACTGACGCAAGCGGCACGTGGAAATTCACTCGGAAGTACCTGGAAGAGATTGTGGACGAGGTAATCAGCTACCCAAAGCCTCGGAAAAGTTTATAAGGTATTTATATGCAAAGGTATGCTTGGGAAATAAGTTTATATTATGCCAATACCCCTACGAATTCGCGTCTCAGTCAACATGTTGTGAATTAAAATAAGCATGATAAGGGTAAGATCAGATGAGGCAAGGTAAAACAGGATAATGGGCGAGGCGACAAGCCGAGAGCCTTAGGTCAAAGTTTTGGGAAATATCTTGTTTGAAGCTCCCGTAAAATAGCGACGTCAAAATTTTGACCCCCTAGCTTACTGAAAAATAGACCCATATCCTAGGCATTAGCTACGCACTCCTTTCTCGGGAAAAGTAGCCTATGTTACACTTTATTTTAAAAATATTTAACTTGTATGAAAGTGATGAATATATAAAAAATTCAATCTCAAGAAGCCAAGTAGTCGTGCCCCAAAATCTTTGTTAAATACACCTTCCTTTCTTGAGAGATTGGCCTCAAACCTTGCATTCTCGTGTGTTATCGGTCATCGCCATATCACGTCGGACACGTTACGGTGCCTTGCACGACCAAATGGCAACACAAACATCACCATTAGTAACCAAGTGGTCATAACGCACATGCTTCATACATTGCGGTCCGCCATTTGCACTGCACACCAATTTGGTTTACTTTTATTTACACAACGCCCCCGCCATTTTTTCGTCACACTATCCAGCCTGAAAGTGACCATTTTAGGTGGGAAAAACTCCAAAAACCTAAAAATCAAAGGCTTAACAGATCCCCGCAAGGTTTACATGCTAAAATAATGTCATATGCCCCCAAAATTGATAAGTTGTCGTTATCCACAAAAAAATAATTTTTCAGTATAACCTACAAGATTATTTCCGAGAAACATTTGACGTCAGTTCGGACTTTCTGGGGTGCACAATCTTGCTGTAAACCAAGTTCAACGTCAATTTTTACCAGATTGAGCAATTTTAAGACCGTGATGCAGCGTCTCTTCCGGGTCACTTGAGCTCAAATGGCGATCGACAATTGAGTCATGCGCAATCCGCCTCTCGCGAAAGATCATCACTGTACGCCTAAACATCTGCAATGTCGAAATGTACAGATATACACTCTCGGGATATAAATAAACAACTTCATGAATTTTTGGAGGGAGAATTGGACAAATACTCAGCAAGTGAGGTGTGTGAAGTTGGCTTATTTTGTGTGTCACCAGGATAAAAAACAGCTTAAACGCGTCAAGTGTAACATAGCTAGTAAAAGCTGTTAAACACAGAATAAAGCACGCTTTAAAGTACGATTGCTATAAGTTGCTATAAGCTGCTTAAGCCTATAGAAACCTTATTTAATTGGAGCGCTTATTTTGACGAAAGCGATTTAATGGAGTATGCTCTTTTATCCGTAAAGATAAAAATAACCCCCTAAATAAGGAATTTTGCATTTTTTCTAAAAAAAATAAAAAAGTAGGCCTATACCTTTCACTCCCCGATCTACCACCCCACCCCCTCTCACTTCATTTGGCAATGGTTCCATGAAACGGTTGTTATAACATTTTATGTCTCGATTTTATACACCCCTCACCCTTCCTCCTTCTTTAAACCTTCTTTCTTTCTTACCCCCAAACTACTAAACCCCTCTTCTCTTTTGCTTTTATAAATTACCACCGCCAAAGAAATCCCCTTGCCTCGTCCTCCGACGGGTATTAATTCAAACTTATTGTCGATCTATATTCATACAACTCCTTTTATACCCCCCCGTTGCTATAACTTTTATACAGCGATTGTCTAGGAACGGGGGGATAACAGGATGTATGTATAACTTTACGCTAAGCGGCCCTATATTATATACTCCTGTTAGAGCCCCCGTTGCTATACTTTAAGGACTGATGTCTATGGAACGGTGGTATAACAGGATATTAATATATGCGTTCAATAGTTCCAATTAATAATACACCCGTCGTAGGACAGAAAAGGGGATTTCGTTTGGGGGTAATTGATACCAGCAAAAGAGGGTTTAGTATTTTGGGGGTAGAAGGTTACGAAAGAGAAGGAGTGAGCGGTGGTATAATCTAGACATAAAAATATTCATACCACCATTTCTTCACGGGCCGTGAGAATAATCAGTCTGACGGTGGGGAGATCGGAGTGGCAATGTTAAATTTTAGAATAGTTTTATATTTTGACGGAATATAAGTGCAATTTAGTGGAGTATGCGCTTTATTCCTGAGCATCGCCTTAACACCCCGAAGATCGGAAATTGACAAAAAATCAATAAAAAAAGAAGACCTATGGTATAACCAATTTAGCCATTAACTTTTAAACCCCCCGTCATTTATACGAATAAACCCATTACTACTATATGATCGTTTAAATTTCCGCATACATGTGAATGCGACTTGTCGTCAAATTTGACGGAATAGCCCGGAAATGGGCTTCCTGCACCACTTGGCTAATCAGGCGAATTGGTCTGGTCTTAGTGTTAGTAGTGCGCCATCAGTAAGAGGACGATACCTGCACCGCCTGGCGACATCCATACGTATAGTGTGCGTAGCAGTTTCTTTTTTCAGTGAGTTAGGGGGTCAATAACGTCACGGGTGGCCTAACAAGACATTCCCAATGTTTTTACTGCCGAGGACACAATGATAAACATTAGTTCTGGAAACCAAAACCAGAGGTCAACATTATCTTTTAACCGAGTTTGGTCAACTCGGCCCAAAACCAACTCGGCCCAATAACAACACCAACTCGGCCCACATTTCTACCAACTCGGCCCACATTTCTACCAACTCGGCCCAAAACCAACTCGGCCCAATAACGAATCGGCCATGATTTGGGCACAATTTTTACCTTGCACGCTTGTCGATATTTTATTTTTCTCAGAATTTGTCATATTTTTCGGGATGAATTCAGTATTCTGCCAACACATCTTTTACACAACACATTTTAATTTGCTAACCTATTATTAGTTTTAGTACCCATTATTTACTGATTAAGTAGTTTACTATTTCTATTATTTTTAAATAATTTGCTATATAATTTCAATTTACTATTTATTATTTAGATTTTCACTAATAACAATATTTACTAATTGATGGAATTTATTATTTTAATTTCACTGTTTACCTTTACCTATTTCCATAAAATATTTTAATTTACTAACCTACTATTTTTAATCCCCATTATTTAGGCCGCATAAAAAACATTAGATTCTCGTAGCCCTCCCTCCTCACTTTTTGGGATAAGGTCAAACTTTTATTTATCAATTTGTTTTCAATCCTGAAATGTTGATGGCTGATAGGCCTAGTGTTATTAATCAACCACATTTTCATGTGATTTAGAGACCTCTAGGGGGTCTTAGTCAGGCAGCAGATGTCACTATATTATCACTACTGCGATAATTTTGCCAACTTTGATTTTTCACTTTTCATGTGTTCAGTGACATCACAAGGAATCACTTTCAACTTGTCGCCGAATTTCCAGTGTTGTATTTCGTCACCTGGGGGCGCTTTTTCAAAATGGACGCCAAAATCATACAAAATCGAATAAAAGCGTATTGTTTACCACAAATACCATCTTATAGGGTTAGGGTTCTACATTATTTTGGCCAAGTGACCGTTAGAAATTTTTTAAAACCAAAACAGTGTTGTTCAGGAATGATAGAGGGCATTTTTTTTCCAAAATGGCCGCCAAAATCAGAATTCGATTATAAAAGCATATTGTTTACCAAAATATCATTTAGTAGGGTCAGGTTTCTGGATAATTTTGCCCAGGTGATCTCTAGAAATGTTTTCAAATAAAAACAGTGTTGTTCAGAAATAATTGATGGTGGGTTTGTTTCCAAAATGGCCGCCAAATCATAGAAAATTAATTAAAAACTGTCCTAAAACATAGTATTGATCAAAATGACATTTAATGGAGTGGAGTTTTCTAGATAATTTTAGCATATTGATTTTCTATAATATTTTAGGACCAAAAGTGCTATTCTTTACCATTACTAGAGGGCACTTTTTCCCAAGATAGCTAACAAAATAATTAAAAAAATACTAAAAATAACATTATTATGGGGACTTGTTTTTCGAGATTTTTACTCTAGTGAATTTTAAAGATGTTTTTATATCAGAAACAATACTGTTTACAATTAATAGATTTAAAAGAATTTTCTTTGATTTTGGCGGCCATTTTGAAAAAAAAGTCCTATATCATTCCTGAACAACACTGTTTTGGTTTTAAAACATTTTTAGCGGTCACCTGACCAAAATTATCCAGCAACTTGAGCCTATTAGATGGTATTTGTGGTAAAAAAAGAGATTGAAAATTCGGCGACAAGTTGAAAGCGATTCCTTGTGATGTCCTTGAACACATAAAAGTGAAAAATCAAAGTTGGCAAAATTATCGCAGTAGCTGACAACTGCTGCCTGACTATCTATTCCTTATATACCTAAAATAAAAAAAAAGGTCTCAATTTTTTTCTGATGTGGTTGAAAGTTGGTGGGAATATCCATTTTCGGTAAAATGACCATATTTTAGTGTCATTTTGTAAAAAAAATAAAAACTGCCCTCCTCACTTTTCAGAGGCCACTGCTACGAGAAACGAATAATTTTAAGGGGCCTTAATTATTTTTTGTTTGTTTTAATTTTCATTTACTATTATTTTTATTTCACTAATAATTTAAGTATTTACTAATCGACTTGTGGAATTTTATTTCACTATTTACCTTTATCTATTTCCATAACAATTTACCAACCTATTATTTTGTATAGTACCCATTACTTACTGATTAAGTAATTTACTCTTTTACTATTTAAGTAATTTAGTATTTAAAGGCTGACTCAGAGATTTCGAAATATAATTATTTTCAGTAGAAATTAAAAATAGTCATCTAGAACTAAAGATAGTCGCCTATAATGTTCAATTCCAAAGTTAGAGAGGAATCGGATTTTCCGCGTTCATGCAGTAAACATTTATGCACAGTATAACAGTGCCATAGGATACCGTGTATAACAAAAATTCCAGATCCGGAATTTTATAACAAAGTTGTGATTTTCTATATGAAGGACTTCGAATTGACCTTATTTCACACAATGATTAGTATACGGACAAGCATTATGTACATGCAAAAAACATGATTTTTTGAAAATTGAATGCGCCCTCATCGGGAAATCCCTGAGTCAGCATTTAAGTATTTTACTATTTAAGTAATTTACTATTTATTATTTTAATTTTCACTAATTTCAATATTTACTAATTGACTTATATGGAATTTATTTTTACTATTTACCTTTTACTTCCATAACATTTGTACACACACTGGCCAAAAGTATTGCAACATGCAGAAAAAGCATTTTATATTCACAAATTGATTTAAAATTGCACCAGGAGTTCTTGACTACACATTACGTAATTATTGTCAAAGTGGGGTTTTCAAACAGATGATGTTTCCCACAATCAAGTCGTGCGAAAAACGCTTAATTTGATTTTCATTATCCCTTAATATGGCGGGTTAAAGAAGCTGGCTTATGATAACTTTATCGATTGTACTCCAGAAGGAATACAGGCAGAGGAACGTCAAAAAAGGCTGCCAAATAGTCGCTAAATGAACTTTACGAGTTTGTCAGGGTGTACTCCAAATGTTTAGGGCGAAAATTGGTGTGGTTGTATGGACCGGAAATGAGATAATGTCAATAAAAGATTGGAGCACGCGCACGTTCACCACCGTTGGACTCGGGAAATTTAATGGCAAGAACGAGGTCACGTGATAACCTGAAAACAACTTTTAAATGGCACCGTTGACATTGTGCTGTTTGTCATGTAATGTGAACGCGTTATTTACACATGATTTACGTAAACCACGTGAGTTATCATTAGAATTGCATTTCAGTGTCTCGTATTTCTCGAATATTTCGAAGACCACTGTCTTCCATTGACTTTATCTCGTTTCCGGTCCACACAACCATCATGATTTTCTCCCATAAAAATTTTAAGTAAACCCTAATGAACCTGTACAATCCATTAAGTGGCTGTTTTGAAGTCATATCTTTTGTGTCTGTGTCTGTATTCCTTCTGGAGTGCAATTAACAAGTTATTGTTTGCTGTTCCTTTTATCCGCCATATTTAGGGAATGCGACAATCAAATCAAACGTTTTTTCACTCTCTTGGATTTTTGGGAATAACATCTGTATGAAAAACACAACTTTGGAATTTAAATACGTATTGAGTGGTCAAGAATCCATGGTATAATTTGAAATCAATTGGTGATTACGAATTTCGTTTTCTGAATGTTTGGCAATACTTTGGCCCAGTGTGTGTACCTTTCTAATCTCAGTATTTAATTACCCACTTAAGTTGTATTTACAATTGTTGTAAATTTATTGATTTAATGATATATATAAATAATACTCAATCGCAGACCGGACCGTTCGAACTTGTGTTCTTCATCGTGCGACAGAGCTGAAGGCAAATCCACAAATGAAGTGAAATCAATGACCGTTAAGCCACTGACCCATCCCATCACGCCGCACCTTGTTGATGAATACCAGAGGGGCTCAAACTTAATGAGAGCTATGCAAAATGCTAAAGTATTACGTATTGATAAAAACCTCTAAGGCTACATAAAAACTATGTACAGTTTTTAGAAAAGCAAAAGAGTGCTCAACTAAAATACTTGCAACCTTTATGGCAAAGCATGAAAGGGAGCGTAATACTCAATCTGGAAGGACAGTACCGTTGCGACATTTGTGTCTCATCAGTGTAGCAAGAGTGAATGCAATCCACAAATGAAGTGAATCAATGGACCCGTTATTAAGGCCACTTGACCATCCCATCACGCCGCACATTGTTTATGAATACCAGAAGTGCTCAAAACTCACTGAGTTGAGATCAGAAAATGAACTAATAGTCTTACTCGAGCTCCTTTTACACACTCGTATCATATATGAACTCTAGTATTTTGGTATTTTCGATTCGGGTGGTAATGGACATGTATAGATTAATTATATATATAGTTTGCCATTCATGATTTTCCCTTTTTTCTTTTCTATGAATATTTGCCTTCAAACATCGAAAAATAGGAGAAATTGAGGACCGAAAACACAACATCAAACATTTTTAAAAAAATTTAAAAAAAATACTTAACAGCTTTGAATCCCGGGTGTGAATTCTCCGAATATCAATTGTTCGTGTTGTGAAAATGTGTAGAAATTATGTAATGATGTTTTTCAATTGTATTTTACTTTATTTTTTTTTTGAAATACAAACATACTTTCCGTAAAAACCTTGTTTATTACGTTATCCATCACAAAAGAAGTTCCTAAGTTTGGTAAACCTTCTAGTAAGATAGTGATTGTGCATCTTATTTCAAGGTAAACATAATGCGGCAGCTGGAAATAGTGTTTTTCTCCAGTCCAATGACTATGTTGGTTTTGGGCCGAGTTGTTTTGGGCCGAGTTGGTTTTGGGCCGAGTTGTAGTGGGCGACTTGTTTGGGCCGATTGGCATGGGCCGACTTGAACTCCGAGATCCTTTTAACACACTCGTTATCATTACTGACCTCTAGTTTTTTTGGTAATTCAGATTTCGGGGGTGGTAATGTACATGGAACCAGAACCAGGCTAAATGTGTGAAAGTGAACTCTTTTGGTACAGCTCTTAAAAAATTTACCCAAATATTACCCAAAGTCGTATTAATTCTATTCAGGGGTTGCTCTAGACACTATACATCACTTTGCAATATTGAAATCGTTATATTTCCTTTGGATAAGATAAAATTCAAGCGAATCGGAAAAAAGACCCTTACGATTTACCTGATATTTTTGAAACATCTGGGAGGGACTTACCTATAAAAAAAAACAGTTGAGAACCTCCCCCCCCCAATGCTTCAAAGTTTGTACTATTCCTACAACTGAACAGTAAACCTACCTGTTATAAATTGTTTGTTATTAAAGTTTAATTTCATCTTTTCCAGTGGACATATTTCCTTTTCGAAATCAATACGCCGTGGATAGCTCAAGCTACCTGCCAATGGATATTATGACATGTTGCAAACACACTGTTATTTTAAATTGGGAGCCGCCCAAAAATAGCCTTATAGTTTGGAAAAAAAAAAAAATTCTACCATTCTCCGTCCATTCATTAAAAGATATCATGTTAGTACTTCTCTGGTCTCAATAGACCTGGCCAAATGCTTTTAAAATATTGTTTTATTCCATTTAAAACGACTTGGCACGTGGTACCTAACGCGCGTAGTCTGAAGCACATGACGAGATCGAAGCCGAGACGCATGGAAACCGCGTAGTTAAGCCGTGAACGTCAGCGTTGTTGATTCGCACTGGAAAGACATTTTAGGGCTTTGAAAACAATGATTTATTCCTTGGATTTTTACATGAAGAAGTTAAAAAATCTGTGATTAGGGTGAATATTCGAACTAGGATAGTTTCAGGTATTTATAGAATTCCGTTTCGAGGAGCCAAATGATTCAAATATAGGGGGAAGAATGGGGGATAAGATGGTTTAAAATTCGCGCAGCCTATCGTTGGGGAAATGAATTTAGTATTCTACCACTTAAATTCGGCACCTTTAACATGCGTTTATTCCGTTAACGTTGCCGAATTCGTTTTAGCCTTGTGGCAGGAATACTAAGTCTTCCTCATTTGTACGGTCATGAAATACTAAAGCATTCTGAATACCACTTTTTCCCAGGACCCTCGCGCTGCGCTGCTCGAGAGGGCTGGTTGGAAGGCTAGGCGCAATCGTGAACATTATTGCAGAATAATTAGCAGTAAACTAACCCATCAAGAGCGCGCTTTTTGAATAATGGGCAGAGTAGTATGTAAAGGTCGACATAGAAAGTAGTACAGGTTATCATCGAATTAATTTTTAAAGGCACTACAGTGATGTGCTAAATCAGAAAATCGAAAAAATCATAAAAATCAGATTTTTGCATGTATGTAACAGTACAGGTATCCTAACAAGCCTTGCAAAGGAAGGCCAGAAGCAACCGAATAAAGACAAATCTTAGATTTAGTCATTAGTCATTACTGTGCGTTTGGAACGTACTACAACAACGGAATTGATGGAGAGATGTATTTGGAATATTGTCGTTTTTTTCCCTTCCTGTGAATTCTACGTTGGAAGTAACTAATGGGAATTTCTAGAACTTAATCCTTCAATTTTAAGCTATCCTGCAAATTTCAAATATTTTAATCCTCTCTGATAAATCACTGCTAGTGTGATTGAATTTAAATTCTCCACCCTCTTTCGTCCATCCAGAAAATACATCACATAGTCACATTCCTATTCTCGTTCCAAAATTAGCTCGATTAAATCTTGGTTTATTTTTCATTTAAAAATGACTGCTTTTAACTATTTCTCAACTAAGCCACAATATTTAACGCGTAGTAGTCGTTTGGGTACTGCAACCCTAGGGTTGTATCCCCTAGTTCTGGTAACAGAACCAGAGGTCAACATATCTTTTACACTACTCGTATAAATCTACTGACCTCGTTTTCGGTATAGTCTAGTCCCATTCCGCCCAATCAAAAAATTTCAAAAATAATTTCGATAAAAATACTTAAAGTGGGAGTTCCTGGATAGATATTACATCCATGTTAATATGACATGTCAACGACATCTCTCAGATTAGAAGTAAGTGAGTTTTGACAGAAAACATTGGTTACAATCACGCCTGCCAATTATAATTCAAATTTGGCCTCCAGTCAAAGCAGAAAAGGAAGGTGACTACCTCACACCTACCATTGCAGTTTTTGGGAGCGTGAGTGGAAACTCGTTATCATTTTTTAACCTGCTGCATGTCGCAAACTGTGTATGTATCGATGTGCCATGGTCACAAGCCTCTGGGCTGTCCCCAGTTATATTATTTAAAAATCGGCCTGGACAATGCCGATTTTAGCAGGGTAGTCGGTAAAAAATATCAACACGAACAAGTTGTCGGACCATGAGCAAGTAGATGTTTCGCGGAGCCGAGGTCAAATTCCCTTTGTGCAAACAATATTGTGAACTTCGGAGCGTGTTGTGCATTACTAATGTGTTAAAAAGGTCAACATGTCCTTAGAAACTACGCAGGCAAAAAAGCCAGACCGTGTGGCCCCGCTATCTCATGTCTGTGACGCCATGTGGGAAGGGAAAAAAAAAATAGTATCCGATCTTTTGCGCATGCTAAACTATTTCAACAACCTTAACATGCCTGAGGATGTTTATGATGTCTTAGGATCATTTTATTGCCTTGGGGACATCAACGGGCAACCAAAGTGTAATTTGGGGGTAAGGGTAATTTTCCATGATAAGTTGACGTGGATGGTAGTCATGGGTTGGGTGGTTGGTAAACTAATCGTAACAGTGATTGCACTGTAAATTACGATGGAGGCTGGGTGGTTCTCTTTATGGCTCAGTGGTGAGAGACCAAAGTCGCGGGGGGAACCAGCAGAGCTGAAAGGCAAATAAGTGATCAATTGCGCAAGTGCGAATAAACACACCAAGTCCACCAACAAGCATGTGAATTAATTAAAAGGTCGTATTTGGCTCAATTTCCTACAATTGATATTATAATATTTATACATCAACTTTATCAGCTACATTTTTTTTAATTATATACAACAGCAACCAAACAAATCAAATGAAAAATAAGGTGGTAAACAAGAGGTGGTTGAATATATTAATATTTTGTAAGGTTTTTCTGCAGACAACGGCAGCCAAAAGCTAGAACTTTACACGGGAAGGATACCGCCGCGGTGAAAGGGCGGGGATCTGCAAGAGGGGTGTTTTCTTTTTTTTTTTTCGGTTAGTTGGTAAAGTCGTGGTTAATTTTCGAGTTTAGTGATTCGGAAAGTTCTCTCGAATTTATAGTAATGGCGGACAGTTTTGGCGGGGGGAGGGAAGTGCGGCCCTCTATTAACATAGTCCAGCCTCAGGTTGTTTTCTTTTTTGATGGGGAAAAGAACACATAATGGGACACATACACAGTGATTTTAATGAGTATATGCCTACACATGTGTATTATAATACAAACACACAACACACACACACCACACAACTAATTCATCCAAAACACAACACATTACATAGGCCTAATAATGCGCTAAAACACAAATACATAATAGGCCTACCATACAATGTATTGCACATCAAAGGAAAAATTGCTTATTCTTCTTTGGCAGGAGTAAGCGATCATTATAAACGAGGTGGCAATGTGGTTAGAAGCAAAAATCACGTGTGACGCGTGTTGGTTATAAGTGAACATATTTTTGAGAAAACGTGTTGATTCTTGTTGCCTCTAATTTCACCAGTTCCGTTTGGGTGTTAAAATTTGCCCGCATGTCTCCGTGTTGTAGGACCACGAGGGGCTACAACCTTGGAGATGTGGTACCAAATCTAAATGGGGGCTTCTTTGTTAAGGCCCGGCCTGTGGCTAATTCATTTTTCGTGGAGGTGAGGAGAAGGAGGGTGAGGGAGGAGAACGAGAACGATAGATGCAAACGTTATGTAACAAGTATGGCAATCTTCACCATCCAGAGGGTGTGGTGAACAATTCCACAGCATTGCAATGTGCTTTACTAAAACACATGTCATACATTAAGGATAAAATTGTTCAAGTATTCATTAACCCCAAGACATTCCATGATCATGCTAAACATTCCCCAAGTACTAGCAACTTGTGATCTAAAAAGAGTGTAAAACTAAGGGAATCCCTCATATGTGAAATTCTCTTAGGGTTTCCAATGTCGATAAGTACACATTGCATACATCTTGGTGCCAAAAGATTGACCACCAAAATAATATACACAAATTTCTAATCAGGCGATCCCTGGTGACGTCTACCACTGACGTCACCGGCGATTCCCATCATGTCGTACCTCTTTCCCTTGGGGCTCTACATGACGGTGAGTTTGAGATTGTGTATCTGTTAGATCACGATTCGAGTAGGAAATCACCCAGGTTTGGCTGGTTATTGTTCGGCCAGGACTAGCGTGAAAACTCTAAGTTTACCGTGAGTTAGTCATGAGTCTGTTTTTTTAGGATTTTTGGAGATTGCGATTTCGGCGAAGTTTGCCAGATTCGCTGAAAGCCGCAGGTTTTCCAGATTTGGACTCGGGGCTTGAGGCTCACTGGGCTGAGGCTGGTGCTTCCTTTAGCTGGGATGGTGCTGCCTAGGAGCTGCCTAGGTCTCTCGGGATCGGGGTAGCTTCGGGCTCATTTGAGCCTCCCCCTTCGGGGCGGGAGTTTAGGAGGTGGATGGTTCGCCAGGCTGAGGTTGCCGCTCTCCTTCGGGGATGATGATGATAATCCGGCGGCAGGCAAATGCGCTGCGATTTTGATTGCGGCAGGCAGTGCTCGCCCGCCGGCCCCCGGGGCTGGCTTGGGTTTGAGCACTGGTCCGGCGGGTCGGTCATCCGCGGCTCCCTTTGGGGAGCTGCGGTGGCACCTATCCTGTCTGGGTTAGGGGATTTCCACGCGGCGGGGGGCGGCACTTGCTGCCTCTGCATGGGGATGGGCCTCCGTCCCCGGCGCAGGGGGGGGCGTTTGCTCGCATGCCGCGGGGGGTTGGTTCTGGACTGACTGTCGGTGACTGTACATGCCGTTTTCTCATCCGTGTCACGAGCCGTGGTCATCCAGTCTTGCGGGGCGCCTACTTCCGTGACTCCGAACACTGCCTGCATGCCGATCTCGTCCACTGGGATGGGGTCTCAGTCTGGGGCATGGTCCGGGAGGGGCGATGGCTTTGGTGCCTCGGGAAGCAGCCATCAGCTTTTGCTGGTCCCCCGTGGGTTGCCAAACCTGGGTTGGCAACAAGGGGGGGGGGGAGGGCATGATCCCTGGCGGGCCATGGTGCGTATCCGGGGTCCAACCTAGGGCAGACAGCTGCGCTACGGGCAGCAGAAGGCTCAGGTGGATAGGGGGGGGCCCCTGGCTGCGGGTGTTCGGCCACCGACCTCCGCCAGGCTTGGGTATCCGCTCGACCCGGGGTTACGCAGGGGTGTTTTGAAATCAAGCGTATCCCCACGCAATGCCGTTGCATGGCTGGGCCCAATGTGTTTTTACATGGGGCTGGCTACCCGAGGGAGCTGGCGGCTGGGTTACCACACCGCGGATTGGTTACTGCGACGAAGCGGAGGTGACGCAAGGCTCAGAAGTGGTCTTACCGTGCCGCAGCCCGCTTGTTGTCGCAGCCAGCATCCTGTTCCCCTCCAGTCCCCCCTCCCGTGTTGCCTGCTTCCTGGAGCTGCACCGAGGAACTCGGATTCCTTCGTCTGCTGTATGGCGACGTGAGTCGAGGAGTGGGTTGTTCGAGTGCGGAGGCGGCCAAGGAAATCCCCAAGAAATCCATCACCATGGAAGAGCTGGTGAAGCAGGTCTATGCTTCACTGTCGGATGCCAAGGCGGGGATGGGTTTGCTGAGCTGAGGTCCTGCCAGATTGTATGAGATTCGTTCGGAGGTCTTTATGGCCTTCGATATCTCATGGCGCTGAGGCAGACAGGGTTTCCCGGATGGGCGACGCTTAATCAAATATCGCGTCGCTGGCGAGGAGAAGAGAAATTCGTCAAGGATTGATGTTGAGGGAGTGTATAGTCTCCGACGGTTACCGTCTGGAGTTCACGGCTCCTCCCCCCCGTCACTCTGTCAGGAAGGTCAAGCCGGGCTCCCCGTAGATCCAAAGAAGCGTCAGGTCCTGCTTCAAGAGATAGCGGGCCTTCGACGCAAGCAGCAAATACGTCCCGATCCCCTCGATTCTCGAGGGGGTTTTTGGTCGAGCTTTTACTAGCTCCAAAAAGACGGGCGATTGGCAGCCGATTCTCAATCTGAAGCGATGGAGATGGAGACGTTGGGCCCATGCTCTCAGTGCCCCAATCAAGAATGGTTGCGGCAACACTCTGGATTCTCAAAGGACGCCTACTCCAACATCCCGATTCGAACGGGAGACCAAAAGTCTGGTTACGCGTCCAGATAGAAACAGAAGCGTACCGTTCCGGTTGTCTCACGCTGGCCTGTCACGGCGCCGCGAGTATTCACTCGTGTGGTCAAGCCCGTTGGCTCCGTTCTCAGACGGCAGGGGATAACCTTTTATATATCGGAAGATTGGTTGATCTAAAGCCCGACGAGGGACTCGCTCCTGCCCACACCAAGTGGGTGGTGCAGGAGGTCACGAAGTTGGGGTCATCGTGAAAACTATGGAAGTCCAACTTCGAAGCCGAGACAATTTCCCCAGTTTTCTTGGGGGCGCAGCTGGTGGATCTGCTCAAATGGCAGTGTTTCCCAACGAAGGAGCGTGTTGATGCCAATTGTCATTTTTCAATGCGCCACGCTACCTGTCGGCCAGCCAAGCTTGTGCTCGGGCTTGGCTCCGGGTGTTGGGTCTCATGGCCAGCCGTGTGGACATCGTGCCGTACTGTCGCACATCGCTGCGCCAAATACCAGATTGCACTTCTGGCGCCACTATCGCCCGTCACGGACAGCGTTATGACAAACATGGCCAGATATGACGCCATCGTGAGGACGCTCTGTCTGGGTGGAGGTTGCCCAAGCAATCTCTTCCAGGGAGGGAGTCCATCCTGCCCAGCCCGACCTGATTCTGACCACAGAGGCGTCGGGTCAGGGCTGGTGCGGTCACATTTGGACGAGACTGTTCGGGCGCTGGTCGGCCTCGGCTCAGTCTCTTCACATCATGTCCTGGAACTGAAAGCGGTGATCCTATCACTGCGTCACTTCCAGGACATGGTGGCCGGTTGCAAGATCTTCATCGGATCCGACAACAACACGGTGTTTTGGTATCAACCGGCAGGGTGGAACGAGATACCCCACTCCTTGCATCCACAATCGACTTCTGATGGAGTGGTACATCGAGAGGGGGATCATGTTAACTGCTGTTCACATTCCGGGCGTTCACAATGTTACTGCGGACTGTCTATCCAGAGGCGGGACCACTTCTGTGGAGTGGTCCCTGTCTCGTCGGGTAGCGCAACAGATCTTCCGGGTCATCGATCGCCCGTCGATAGATCTGTTTGCGTCCGCCAGAAATGCCAAGCTTCCGACGTACTGCTCTCTGGGACGCGATCCCGGAGCGTGGGCGTTGGATGCTCTTTCTCTGGACTGGTCGGGGAT
Organism: Ophioderma brevispina; assembly: GCA_023653785.1. NCBI lineage: Eukaryota > Metazoa > Echinodermata > Ophiuroidea > Amphilepidida > Ophiodermatidae > Ophioderma > Ophioderma brevispina. The sequence continues at coordinate 96,175 of JAMKCH010000580.1, forward strand.
GAAGGCTTACACCTTCCCCCCGATCCCACTCATTCCACGAGTGGTAGACATGGTCGGAAGGGTCGACTGCGACGTAATACTTGTGGCCCCCTTCTGGCCTCGTCAGCCGTGGTTTCGTCCGCTGGTGAACCTGCTTGCAGGGACACCGCGGACGCTCCCTAAGGGACTCACATGTCCTGTGGGAGTCTCCTGCGGATGTCCAGACGAATCTGGTGACGCTTTCACTGACAGCGTGGCCGCTGTCAGGAAGCGTTTCCAGACGCAAGGCCTTTCTCGTGACGCTGCCGATCTGGCGGCCAGGGGCTGGCGAAGATCCACACACGTCACTTATTTTGGACGATGGCGGGTCTTCGCTAAGTGGTGCAGGACGAAAAAAATTTGTCCGGCCACTTCCTCTGTTCGACAGATCGCAGACTACCTGAATTCTTTATTCAGTAGTGGCCTAGACACGAACACAATCAAGAATTACAGGTCGGCGATTCAGTTCTATCACCGAGGAACGGCCCCTGGGGCTGTTCCGAAAGGTGATGAGTCCTTGAATCGCCTCTTACTTGGCATGTTCAATACCAGGCCGCCAGCGAGGCCAGTTATGCCTGGGTGGGACTTGCCAACCGCCCTACGGAGTTTGACCGGTGTACCGTACGAGCCGATGGGTTCCGCCAGTCTGGCCGCCGTTACGTCCAAAACTATTTTCCTACTGGCAATGGCGTCAGGCCGTCGCGCCTCCGAATTGCACGCCTTTGTCGGGTGGGAAAGTTTTATGTCTTTGGACCGCGTTTCGGGTGCCACCCTCATTTCCCCCCGGGTTTCCTTCAAAAGAATGAACGACTGGTTCAGGGCCCCACCAGTTTTGCCGGACATGTCAATTGGTTCTTCCGTACGGGAGGAACGACTGTGGTCCGGTCCGAGCTCTTACTATTACCTCTTCCCGTACCAAGGCCCTTCGTGGTCGGGTAGCGCCGCTGTTGTGATCACCACGCCCTCCGATCCGGCTGCCTCGCACGCCCGCCTCTGGCACGTTGGGTCTGCGCGGTTGCCCCCTACGCCCCCCCGCCCCCCCTTCTCTCTCTCACTGCCGCCTTACTCACCACCCCCCATCGTTATCACCAGGCCAATGCGGTGAACGCCGGAGAACATGCTACGGCTCTTCCACCAGAGCTTGTAGCAGTTCGGCTACCTTTCACCCGCGGCTCCGCCTAGAAAAATTCATAAATACTGTTGGCTGGCTCATCCAATTCCTTCATTACAACATACATTGAAGGATATGAGTCCTGAAGGAGGCCGGCGGTTTTTCTCGCGCCGGCCTCGAACAGCGTGAGAATGATTAGTTCAAGGTAAAGTCGATTCCGGGACTTTAACGGAATTAACTTTATATGGTGGACGGGGAGCGAAAGTGGGGCCTACATGTTCTAGGCCTTTAGTAGCCTTCGCACTCTGTATCCAGGGTGGGTACGTAGCCGCGGCCGCCCTTTGAGGTTAGCCTTCGGGTTCGTTCTACATTGGGTTTTATATTCGAATGGTTTAGTCTTTTTCGGGCGACAAACTTCCTCCGGACCTATGTCGGGTGCTAGTCTGAAAAAAAGGGGTTTTCAAATGGCCGCCCCCAGCCCCCTCCCAACCTCCCCCCCAATGGTAAATATGCAATGTGTAATTATCGACATCGGAAACCCTCTAGGAGATTTCAAATATGAGGGAGTTTTGTTGAAAACAGCTATTGTTTTCTTAACTCCGTTATTTGGAAATACTACTTTTCCAATTGTCGATCCCTTACCATGACACCCAGCCCCACTGGGGTCGCAGAGTGGGAGCTATGGGGTATTGCGGGGAAAGAGGACGAGCGATGATGGGATCGCGGGGGTGACGTCAGTGGTATGACTTCACCAGGGATCGCCTGACTAGAAATTTGTGTCTATTAGTTTTGGGGGTCATCTTGGGCACCAAAGATGATGCAATGTGTAATTATCGACATTGGAAAAAGGAGATTTCCAAATAACAGGAGTTAAGAAAACAATACTGTTTTCAAACATTTTATGTGTTAAGAATAGAATTTTTGTGGCATCACATTCATAATTTTATTGAAGTGAAATTTCCCCAAACTGGTGCATTGTGGGATGGACTCAATACACCCTGTGATGGATCTCTAAAGAGGTAAATATGTCAAGGGATATGAAGAGTTTGATGTTCCTGCTAACTGCCATTAATTTGGACATTTTTACCCCTTAGTAGACCCATTACTGCTAACTGCCGGCAGGCCCGGCAGGACATTTACCCCACAGGAGATCAAAAATGTCCATTTGCTGCCAACTGCCAGTAACAACCCTCTTTATGTGAATGCCTTTAGTGTCAACAAACATCTTATGCATATAAATAATTAACTTTATTTTATTTGTTTGCTTCAAATCAGTCCACAGGTTAAAGTGGCATCACATTTCACCAACCTTACCAAACAGATCTTTGATTTTAGCCAAGAAAACAGAACAGATGTCAGTGCAAATTTGAGCACACTACCTGAACTCATAATTGACAACTTTGATGATGAACAGATCTGGCAAGAGATTGAGTTACAGAATGCGCAATGTCTTAAACATTCATTCCAAGATGTGGCAAAGGTTATAGCAAAGAAAGATAAGGTTTCTTTTTTCAAGAAAAAGAAATCAGATGCTAGTAAGATTCCAACAGCGGAAGAGGAATTAGAAGATGCAGATGAAGATGGGCAAGATAATTTGGAATACAGTGGTAGCCAAGATTTATTTCCTGAAATGCAAACTGATGATGATGATGATGATGTTGAGCACGAATCAGATGATTCTGAGTCGGAAACAAATTTTGATATTGATGAATTAGAAAGTAGACAAATTTTGTCAAAGAAAAAGAAACAGGATGTAAGGAACTCATCATTCAAGGGTGGCAAATCCAATGTGAGAACTTCAGTAGTGGATGATAAATTCTTCAAGTTGTCAGAAATGGAGAGATTTCTAGAGTTGGAAGATGCCAGGGAGGAAAGGAGGAGACTAGAGGAGGAGGGACAAGGAAGAAGAGACAGAGGTGGTGATGATAATGAAGATGAGGATGACGATGACGATGATGAGTCAATAGATTACTTCCAGGAATTGCCTTCTGAAGATGAGGAACTTGATGAAAATGAAGATAATGATGAAAGTCAGGTTAGTCATAGGGATTTTGATTTGTCCCATGTTATTGATTTGAAGTGAAATTGGATTTATCCTTCTTGAAGATGAATCTGTTTACATATAAGTGCACATTGCAGGCGCGGATCCAGGGAGGGGGCGGAGGGGGCGTGCGCCCCCGGTAATTCTGCAAATTCTTGCAAAATCAGCCCATTTTGAGCTATTTTGGACCAGTTACAGCCTTTCAGCCCCCCGGTAATTTTGACGTTTTTCAAATCCTGGATCCGCCCCTGCATTGTGACATTTCTTGCAAGTTGCATGCCTAAACCACATAATAGTTTGTAGTGTTCACTTTATTGTCTCGCCTGAACTTTGTTCGACAGAGACTTAGTTATCACTTTTCTGTCTGTCTGTCTGTCTGTCATGCTGTCTGTCTTCCTGCCGTCCGTGTTCAAGTGCTTGTGTACGATTTATCTGGAGTTCCGTAAGGGCTACGATGATGTAACTTGGTGGAAAGAAGCTTTTTTTTTTTTTTTTTTTTGTTGTCAGAAATGGAGAGATTTCTAGAGTTGGAAGATGCCAGGGAGGAAAGGAGGAGACTAGAGGAGGAGGGACAAGGAAGAAGAGACAGAGGTGGTGATGATAATGAAGATGAGGATGACGATGACGATGATGAGTCAATAGATTACTTCCAGGAATTGCCTTCTGAAGATGAGGAACTTGATGAAGATGAAGATAATGATGAAAGTCAGGTTAGTCATAGGGATTTTGATTTGTCTCATGTTATTGATTTGAAGTGAAATTGGATTTATCCTTCTTGAAGATGAATCTGTTTACATATAAGTGCACATTGTGACATTTCTTGCAAGTTGCATGCCAAAACCACATGATGGTTTGTAGTGTTCACTTTATTTAATTAATGGTAATAAAAACTTGTTCTTCTTAGTGTATCCACAAGTCATTGGTAATGGCTTGTGGTGGTGTCAGGATTTATTCAACTGAGTATGCTGCTCCGGGGCCATGTGTATCCATCATACGGACGTTCCTAACATGGCCCGCTTTGAAGCTGGGGCGGATTGGGAACAGTCAGGGGTTTTCACCCTACTCTTATTCGACACTGACTGCGATGTACATGTACAGTTATGCAGGGTTCCTGCTTAGTAGGATTTTGGCATCATATGACAGATAGAATTTTAACTGGACTTAATAAAATTCAGAATGAGCAACAAAATGAGGTCCACAAAATTCATAGACATAATATTTCTGCTTTAAATGCAACATTCAAAAATAGTGCTTATAGTGGGAAAACCAAATTCACAATATTGAATTGACTTTTGCTCTTAGTATTGTCTGACAATAAAATAAGGAAATGTGATACCTCAAAAGTTTCACCAAAGGCAGAGTAGAAATCAGGAAATCTTACACACTATGTATTTGGAAACTGATAAGCCCTGATTATTAGTACTACAAACATTTGTTAGGCTGGTCTTGGACCACAAAATATTCCACTGGACCACTGAGATAAATCTGAACATTTGGCAATTATGGGATCCATTTTTTTTTTTTTTTTTTTTATTTTGGCATCATATGACAGATTGAATTTTAACTGGACTTAATAAAATTCAGAATGAGCAACAAAATGAGGTCCACAAAATTCATCGACATAATATTTCTGCTTTAAATGCAACATTCAAAAATAGTGCTTATTGTGGGAAAACCAAATTCACAATATTGAATTGACTTTTGCTCTTAGTATTGTCTGACAGAAAACCAACTTGTTAACAATAAAATAAGGAAATGTGATACCTCAAAAGTTTCACCAAAGGCAGAGTATAGAAATCAGGAAATCTTACACATGTGTAAGATTTCCTGATTTGATGTATTTGGAAACTGATAAGCCCTGATTATTAGTACTACAAACATTTGTTAGGCTGGTCTTGGACCACAAAATATTCCACTGGACCACTGAGATAAATCTGAACATTTGGCAATTATGGGATCCAGTGGACTTCAAGTTAAAAACCTAAGTGGGAACCCTGCAGTTATGACTCTCCGTACACGGGACCGATGGCTTATGTCCCCTCGAGGGACAGGATGCTTCATGATCCCTTTGGCCAAATTCCAGTGAAAAAACCATGGATGAGAACGGTAATTTTGGTATGTAATAGCAAGGGCGCTGGTATATAGAAATCAATTCCATAATAAAATAAAAACTGTTTGATTTCGCTGTTGGTGTTTAATTCTTTTCAGTAAGGAGTACCCTCTCAATTACTCCAAATATACTACGGTAGTACCATTAATATAGTTAGGTAGTACATTGTATGTGCAATGACATGTACTTGCAAGCTGTGTTATGTATGCGTTCATCACAGTACAAGGCCGTCATTTGACGTTTCTTTTCAATATACGCAAAACGCTCCAGCACTGTCAAGAGCAACCATAAACACAGAAAAATTTAAAGAGATTCATGCATTGTATTTATTCTTTCTTCAGGAATTCAAAGAATGCCACAGAAATGTTATCAATAACGTGATTTTTATCCGATCCTGACGATGATGATCAGCTAGGCAAAGCAGAGAAGTCAGTTAGGTTTATAAAGATAAGGAATCTGATCAAGGGAAGATGATAATGCTGAGAGTGACCAATATGAGGGAATGAGCTGATGAGAAGAGAGATGAGAGGAGGAGGGGAGGATGGGTAGGGTTGGGAAAGAGGGTAAAACTAATATACGTATCTAATGCACGTCGGAGATTCTGTCCCGAAATCTTGCTCCAGGACCATGACCAGTCTTATAATCTCATAAGGCAGCTATTCACTATTTTTCTACTATCAATCCACAACTCGAGGTTTTATGAAAATTCCAATCTCCAACTCTAAAATACAAATAAATCATAAACGAATTTTGTTCCTGGAGTGGGATCGAACCCACGACCTTTAGATAACAAGACGAGCGCCCAAGACACACGCCACTCAATCCGAGCCGGCAGGATCGTCGTTTATTTGAATACTTCAATATAACATAAACGGAATAAGCGCACACATAATAATTAATGAATAGCGCCCCTATGAGACGAGTTGAAAATATATGCTCCTGGAGCATGATTTCGGCCAAAATCATCGCAAAGATCTGTTCTATTTTGACCAACCTACCGACGACAAACTTCTCAGATAGCTGAGGTAATAATTGGCAGTGTGACTGACTGAATGACTAATCAAACTTCATGCATTTGTTAAAGGTTGTACTTTGTGAGCATAGCACCAGCATTTTTTTGTTTTTATAGTTTACAAGATATTCAGTCGATTCTTATGGCGTGTTTGATATTATGACGCGTTCATATCAATGCTGTCCAGAGGCCACTGAGTTGTAATGTAATTTCAGATCCCCTTTTAACAGACAGAAATTCAAAGTTACAATTCTACCTGGAGTAGATTCAATCTCTGTGTAAGATTAGGCCACATACATACCTATGCCAATGCTTCAAATGAATTAACATGTTATTTTTTATAGAAATTAAAAAAAAAATCACAAAATTGACCTTAAATCTTCTTTGAAACAATCAGTGTTTTGTTAAGTAACAGTTATTGAGACCCTTACGAAAGTAGAAACCTATGTAGATCAATTTATCGTAGACTGAGCAGCTCAAGGAAGGCATTGAGTGAGCTTCTGGGAGATAGTGATGAAGGAGAGGATGCAATGGACATCTTGGGAGGAAAAACTGATGATGCAAGAATCTGCATTTGAAGAGAGACAAGGCAGGGTATGTATATTATATATTGGGAATAGTGGTATGATCGTTCATAGTTCACACTGTATGCATTTTTAATGTGTGAACAATTCCTACACAAGTCCAATTTCTTCAGAGTACCTGTGGAAGTAGCTGTTAAGTAGCTGGATACCGAAACCCTCATGGTTACCACATCGCCGGCCGCAAAATTGGGGTAATCATCCACTTAGGTGCACAAACAGTAGCCTAACTACTAGTCACCCCCCTATTCGGGAGTATATTGGTACTCCCTGCAATGAGCCTTGAGCTCTGTGTGATTATTTGAGTAATTGCTCCTTATTTAAAATTTTTGGTCACATATGTTATAGTTGTTTACACTAAAATTCATATATAGGGGTTTTTAGTGATGCTTAACTCAAATATAGATGTCACTAAGCTTGCAAATGGTCAGAAAGTCGTAACACAATGGAGTGTTTTGGCGCCCCCCACTCTGGGCCAAAATGCTGCTACTAGGCAGCTGGTAGAGGGAGTACCTGTGAAGGGACTTCTGAGTAGCTTGCAGTGGTACCCACTACCGGTAGCTTACAAGAGTATCCCCTGTCATTCATCTAGCAGGCACCTCAAAGTCATTTAGATCGTACTGCTTAAGTAAACATAGCTGTTATCCACCCTTTGGCTTGTGTAACTTCGGCAAGTACTTGTTGTAGGTACTGCAAATAATGCATCACGGGTGACCCTTGAAGTAGAGCGAAGAGTACCCACGGAGTATCCTATCTCTGGGTTGCACGTTATTAGGAATCTTGCTGTGTATAAGTTGTCATGCTGGTGAAGGGGAGATACTAGAGACAATGGACATCTTGCGAGTAAAATCTCATATACAAGAGTCCGTCTGCATTTGAAGAAAGACAAGGCATAGTATTTAAATGTATGATCTTGGAAATAGTATGGGTGGTCTTGGAATATTTACACTGTATGCCTTTTTACAGCGGAACATTCCTAGAAGTAGTCTGCTGGTTAAATGTCACTATCTGTGATTTGCTCAATCAGAAATTGAAATTTTTCAAAAATCAGATTTTTGCAAATCTAAACAATTTATATTCTCGTAAGTACCAAAAGCAAATTAATAGGGACAAAAGCGATATTTTGTTATTACTGTCCGAGCGAACACTTTACTACACATGTAATTGAATTGAGATTCATATCTTTGAATAATGCCACTTTCCTCCTTTCCATCAATTCAGTTGGAAAAAGTAACTTATGAGAATTCTACAGACTTATCCTTCACTTTTAAAGCTATTCAGCAAATTTCAATATTTTGACTCTTGGGATGAATCACTGATATTGTCTTTAAAACGTGTTCTTCTGATTTTTAGGGTGTATTCAAGCGTCTTTTTGAGCTTAGCCCCTTCCCAATCTTCTTACCAATACTTATATCCTCAGGGTTACAGACCAATAATCATTATTTGAATAAAATGGAAAAATGAGCTCAGATTAATCTGTGCACTACACTTCATTACCCTTGGCTGAGAAACATCCAATGCTGACGCCTGGTGATTTGTAATGTTTTGCCCAAAGCTGTGTGTTAGTAACAGTGAAAATAATCAAACCTAGCTTTCTGGTCAACTTTCCTGCTCAAGAGAGAACCAGCAATATCATTATTTTAAGTGGATGACGGAGGCTGATCCATGGTCATCTGAATTTGATTTCTGATCATTGTTATTATTCTATATACAATTTACAACAATCTTAGAAGATATAAAGTTGAGCCTGCTTGCCCACAACACAGAAAAAAATTGAACAACCCATGGAATAAAACCTAACATGCATATGTTGTCAGGACCAATTTGGGGTATTAAATGCAGTCACTATATGTTTGTGCCATGACATGCAGGAGGAAGAAATCTTTGTCTGCCATTTCCTTGTAAGCGTTTTCCAAGGATAATTCACATAAATGTACAGGCAGGCGCATACCTTTCATACGTGTTTGCACTTTTCTATTGCATTGTAGTTAAAGAGAAGATCAAGCCGTTGGAGGAGGCCAATCGCTAGCAACCTGGCAGCTGAGTTGGAGAGGTGACCAGTGTGCAATAGACCTGCCACCAGTCTGCTGGAAGAAGACTTGACTTTGATGGCAATCTGCTAAACCGTTAGACCAACAGAATATTATAGTGTCAGTTTTCTCTTTTTTGCAAACGTTCCCCACAAATATTTTCCTTTGCCTATATTTAGTTTTTTTAACCATTGAGTTGCTCTGAATGGTGGCGAATGATTTGGTTCATGGGTTCCATGCATTAGGCAACACTTAATTGAAACAAATTTAAGTTTTTTACGTGCATGCATTTGCTGAATATCATAATTTTCATAACGCTGTTTACGGGTGGAAAACTCGCTCTTTGTCACTTAATTGAATGATACATCGCTGGTTTGATTAAACGTACAAAAGACCACAGCTTGAAAAAATCATCTTTAATTCTCTAAATTTATCACCTTTTCCAACTATAGATCGTCCAACCAGAATTAATGTGTATTTCATAGCTTTCACACGTGTTTAAACTTGCGCATCACAGTAGTCGCAGCTGTAACTGTGAGAGTACAAAGTGGGTGTGCCCAACACAAAATCGCCGTGTGAAGTGATGCCCCATCACTCCTGTCCGGACAAAGTATATCTGCTAAGAAACTGACACACTTGTTATTTTCACACTGTCTGAATAATTAACATTTCTGATGCGACTGGGAAAACCCGCACATGTAAAAATCATATTTTCATTGTTGTTGACTATTATTGGCAAAAAAAAAAGCTTGAAATATAAAGTTTCCATAACTTTTTCTTCTTTCCTTCTATGATACCACTATCAAAAGTTTATGCCTTAATACAATCTGAAAAAATAAAGTACAACTAAAGATTTTAAGGTGTTTCCTTTATTTTTTCATGCGGCGGGTTTTCCCAGATCCCATCACATTTATTCTCATTATTTTGAACATTGTGTTTTTCAGGTATGAAATCAGTGTTTTAGTATTTTTAGGGCGACCCCTCCTAGAAAAGGTAGATAACATAAACAAATAAAAAAAAACAACAATTCTACACTGCCTGTGGTCTGTTGTCCACACTGGCTGGATCCGGTTCCTACTATCAGGTATAAAACTACAAATACCTGTTGTGGTCAGTTGCGATCAGCGTGACAGCCTTGCTCAAATTGCTTTGTGGTTTTAATCTCCCTGTATAAAACTCCATAAATTTTTTGCAATTCCAGAAAAAGTCTGACTGTACAAGGCGCTTTTTTCCTGCCTGAGTTCAACAATGAACTGGCATAGTGAAGCATGGAACATAGGCCAGGTTAAATTGGAGACCTCAATTAGGTGTTTAATGGAGTGATTCTTGCCATTTTTTTTAGTTTTATAAGGATTGATATGCTCCTCCACCTTTAATATATGATGAACATCTATAGGCATGTTGACCATAATGAAGTTGGCAGATCGCCTTGAACAAAGCTTACTCCATGTGACCCTTGGGTCTATCATAGTGGGGGAAATTTTAAAGGTTTCATTGTTTTCTTAATAGGTATTCGAACATTTTTTTTTATAATCCACAAAAAAATTGTTCTACCGCATTATATTCATTGCTCTGGAGATGGCTCCCTTCAAGCTTGGGACTATATCCAGTCCACAAGTGGCGTACACCAAATTTCTGCCATAAAATTAGTTTTCAAGTATTTTTGGTTTTGTCCCCCCCCCCCATTTAATTGTACTGCTATGTGTGTTTGCTGTTTGTGTTTTTCAATGGGACTAGATTTGAAAACAAAAGTGTTTTTTGGTCAAACATTTGGGAAATGATAAGTAAGTGCCTCCCCCACCAAAAAAATGGGGCAAACACCATGCTTTTACTTTTAATGGCCTTGTAAAACTAACTGGAATGTAAGCATCACATAATTGTTGTGCATTGCAGGGTGAGATAACATAGGAACACTAAGAGCCTTGAAGACATCATCCTGCAACGCATCCTAGACAGTGCCTGGGATGATGTCGAGAGGAAGGTGAAACCAAAGGAAGATCCATATGAATTCAAGAACAACTAGTCCCTTGGATCATGAGAAGAGGAAACTCAGTCTAGCAGAGATCTTGAGCAGTATTACATAAAGCAACACAGGTAGATAAGGGGGGGCATTGCTTGTTGGGATTTCTAGCAATACAGACTAAAATTAGTTTTTTTTATCAAAACAGGTCGAGTTACACCTCAAATGAAAGCTCTTTCCAAGACATACAATCGGATAACCCCTCGCATACCTTATTCCATAACAAAGTTATGGCCTGATCAAATTTGCACCCTCTAGGAGAATTTTGCTCAATGTTTTCCCTGCAACTTAGCAGCACCATCAGATAACTCATTTGTCATCAAAGTGATCCAAACTGACTTCTACATGACCTGCCGACCATTCTAGAAGTACTACAACTTATTGTACAAAAACTTAAACTTTGTTGGGACAAAGGAGGGCCGGGGAGTGGGGGATGTTAATGATCATATCAGACCATTAAGGGAGTGGTCAGTATTTATCCAGGATGTGGGATGGATGATTTCAACTTTTTCTTTCGCTTTTCTTCGCTTCTTTCCTTACTATATTTTAAAGTCATGTTCCCCCTCCCTTGGGAAAAAAGGAACAATTCATATTCCCCCTCTGAGACACATTTTTCTTTGTATTCCCCTGAAATTTTCCATCCTCCCTGCGTAATAAAACTTTAAAAATACTGTTATATTTCAAGGCAACCAATATTTTAAAAAAATAGGTAAACTATAGGTAAAACATTTACAAAATAAGTAGTTAATCTATCACTTGAAGTCCCCACAGAGGATGTCATCATCCGTTTCTTCTTTACTGTATACAGCAGTGCTATCTCCATAAGTATGGGTTTCCCCTCGGGAATCGTACTGAACATTGAGAAACTTCTGGAAGCCATTAGCCTAAGATATGGAAATGTAATATTAAGTCCAAAGAATTTGATGTACATATATAATTGGATTAATTCCTTCTCTCCCTCTACACAAATTCTCATAAGATATTGTCTTGGGGGTTGTTTCTTCTCGATTTAATTTTGTTTGTTTCTCTTCAAGAACAAGTGATTAGACTTTCTGATTGAATTTTAATGCATAACAAATTGGTAAAACGATGATAAATCCAGGCACGCTTTTGATTGGGTGAAAATCAGTAAAGATGGTGGTAAACTGTGGGAAGGTGGGTATCAAATTGGAACAGTACATCAAAGTATAGGAACTAGGGAAATCATTTCTCCAAGATGTTACTAACAACCATTCACCAAGACTTGAAATTGGAAATATAAATGCATTTTAAATTACCTGTTCAATTCTTTCGAAATTGTGTCTCTAAATATAAATTTCTTATATCTCTGGAATTCGAAATCATACCGCCTGTATTACAATTTAACAAATTTCATGATTTATTGTGCTGACGGGACAATTATTCTCCTGATCTAAGCAAGGTAAGCCGAAAAAAGCAGCGTGATCATGACGGGCTGATATACTTAATTATTATCAACAGGTCTAAATTAAGAGCTTTTAACCAACACAAAAATCAGCAACAAACTCTTTATTATCTCTTGCCTTTGACACAACTGTTCCTGTATACCACTTCCGGGCGCCATCCACCCGAAGCATGATTTGGATCTTATTTATTAATCTTGAAGGTTGCTCCTCTTTGCTGTTCTTGATTTTCATGACTTGCTTGAGCCTCTTGATGATGTTTTAAGATTGTATCCTCTTCACTGGACCAAGGTCTCTTTTCGTCTCTGACAGCTTCTTTGAAAAGTTCGCGCGCTTTCATAACTCAACTGTTCTCACTTAGTACATCTCCCTTAGAAATGTGTCGACTGCTCCTCCTTCTGCATAAGGCCATAGAACAGTATATCCTTGGTTAAGCAACTTTAGCTTGTTACCTCCTTTGTTTTGCCTGTTCCATTTTCTCTTTTCTTTGAGGTTGTTAAGTTCTCTTTCATGCATTCTTGTCTCTCCTTGAACTTAGCCTACTGAAGCACTTTCCGTGAGACTCTTCAAGCAGTCGTTCTTCTTTGTTCTTGTTGTTTAGCCCCATCGTTTGTTTATTAAGAGAAACATAATTGATGATTCAGCAAAAAAAAAACCCCAAAAAAAAAAAAAAAAAAAAAAAAAAATTTTTTTGTTTTATCTTTGAGCCGTAGTCAAGGTGGGCAAAGACTGTCTCACAAAATTTGTTATGTTTTGGACGCTCATTTATCCGATCTGCTTTAGACGTGACAGTTTCGTGGATGCCACCGGCACTTGTCTTTGTTACAGCGTCTGTACAGCTGGCCAGTGCAGGAAAGTATGACCGTCGTATGAAAGTACAATCACCACTTATTCAGAATGCTCTGTAAGCACTATTTGAAGAAGGCATCTTTCTTCATTGGATAGTTGTTGAAGAGGGACATTGGCTGCCATGAAATCTTCTACATTGTTTCAGCATCTCTTATGAAGTTGTACGATGCAGATATTGGCATTCATGTCCATTACATGGATAGCTTATCTTCTATGATTTCCATAGGGCATGGTTATCACTTGCTAATCAACCCCGAAGCCTTTGTACCTGCAACATGAATGGTACTTCTAAGTCTTGCCCTACACCCAGGCCATTGCTCCCTCTCCTATAGGAACTTTAACATTGATTTTTGAAGCCAATCATCATCATCAGTCGGCTGCAGAGCAGGCGACTACAAGTTTCTCCAAGCACTGCGATCATTTGCAATTCAGTGATGTTTACTGGCTGTAAATAATGGTCAACGCCCCCTAGGAGGTCCGGAGTAGGATCATAGCTTTTTTTCCTCTGATCCCAGGTTCCTCCTCTTGCCATGCCTTCTTGGGGTTCGAAGAGAGATAATCGTTTACTGGCTAATCTTCTGGCAATTCGTAGATGTGGCCGAGAATCGTAGTTGTGTTGCATTACAGTGTAAGGCCAATAGATTACTCCAGCATTGTGGAAAAGTACATTGGGAAACGGTTTCCTCTGAAAGTGGTGAGGGTAAACTCTTTTGCCATGCTCTCTTGGTGTCTTTGATAACAGTTTGGAATCTTCCATGTAAGCCATTTTTCGCATCACCGCCAAAGGCAAATGCCTGACAGGCTGTGCAGATGATCCACTAGCACTAGATCATTTTTTCACAAACCTTGTAGTCCCATCTTGTTTAGTTCACTGACTTCCAATGCTGAATTTGCTTCTCTGCAATGTGCACCAGACCGTGCAGCCCATAGAAGAAATTATTAAGTCTTGAGATTTGCCTCTTGCAAGTCACTTGTCAACTGTCCCAGTTGGGCACTACCTGTGGAAGGATTTCCTGATGGTACATCGTAGCAACTCATTTGATTCATTCTGTAGCTGCAGGGTCGGACATGGTGTTCCTGAGATGGTAGAGAATATACTGATATTGATGGTTCTTTTTCATCTGTTTGGGGTTTCAAATTAGAGGTGGTCAAATTTTTTTAAAAACTATAACTTTTTTTATTTTTTTGATTTAAAAAGCCCACCCACCTCTTTTACCACTCCTTTTCTTTCCTAAATTTCCTTTCCCCTTCTTTCACTTTCTTTCTCTCCCCCCTTCCGCCCCTCCACGCCCTTTCCCCCCCACTTCCCTCCCCCTCCCATCCCTTCCCCCTCCTTTTTTTCTTCTTCTTTCTTTCTTGACCCTGTAGACGGGCCCTTGGCCCAACCTCCTTCGCTTATTTCCCCCGCCATGGTCCCCCCTTTGGATATTTCCCTTTTTTTTGTTTCCCCTTTCCGCCCCTGCCTCTTTATTGTTTTTTTTATTATCATGTTTACCGCACTCTCCGTTTCGCTAACCTCTTCTTCCCTCCGGGCCCACTTTAAAAACCCTCTGCCAGCCTTTTCCATTTCTTAGACCCCCTTCGCTCGGCCCTTGTGGGGGCTTTGTTTTGAGGGAGGGCTGGGGAAAGGGAGGGAACACCTAATCACCAGTTTTTCACGACTATGCCGCTGGTTTCTAGGACCTATATTAGTGCACTTCGGTACGGATCAGATAGAGGGATCGTAGGAAGGGGTCAAAGGATGAAGAGGGAGGAGATAGTGGCGGTCTCAGAGGAGAGATGAAAGAAAAAGGTGAGAAAAGCCGAAGAGCGTGGTGACGCAAAGACTGATAAAGTGGTGAAGGAACAGCCTGGAGGGGGGGATGAAATACGGCAGGCGGATTGTATGGAATACGTGGTGTCGGGAGCACAAGAGAACGGTGAACGTGAGTAGGGGTGTGAGAGGTACGATGGAAGGGTTAGACGTAGGGGAAAAAACGGAAGGATGTAGAGAGGGGAGAAGGGCAGGGATATGAGGAGAATGGGTGGTTAATAAAGCAAACGTGGGGAGGGACATGGGACAGGTAGGGGTGAAGGAACCAATATAGGCGTATAAGAACATTAGGAGTGGGAAATGTGGGATGGGGAGGGTGATCGCGGGGGAATCCGATTATAAAAGGAGTGATAGAGGGTAACGGGAACTATATAGTTCAAAACGACAATATAGTGTGGGGGGGGATCAGAAGCGCATGACCACCGGACAGACCTCATAGACGAAGTGGGTCAGGGGGCGGAGAAGGAGAGATCGGGAGAAAGTGGGGGTGCTAATATAGAGAGAGAGAGGGTGTGAGGGAAAAGGGGAGCGGTGAAGATAGAAAGTTTAGAAAGATAGGCGTGGGAGAGAGAGAGGTAAGGGTGGTGAGAAAAGAAGGTAAGTGCGAGAAGAGAAAAAGGGAAGGGAAGTAAACAAAGAAAATCAAGTAAAAACTGGCGACAGGAGAGTGAGGTGGGGTGAATGCAAAAAGGGGGGAGACGAAGGTATGGAGACGAAAAATGCGGAGGGTAGAGCTATGGTCTCGAAGTGAAGGAAAAAATACAACAGCTAAAAAGGCGAAAGAAACGGGGAGTGGATAGCCACCATAAAAACAGAGGAGGCGTGATTGTCCATGGGTAAGTAAGACCTCGTGGGGAGGTTAAGAAGGGGGGAGGGAGAAGGGTGGGGTGCGAGGCCTACGAGGATGTGTTGAAGGAGGAAAGGGAGTAGGCCCGCTCCATTCGCCTGTGCATATACCGCCGCGCCTTTTGCTTGAGGACCTTAGAGTATCGTTACCAGATTTGGTACCAATCTTTGAGACCTAAACATCCTTCGCCCTTCTTTAGTCCTAAGTGCGTAAGCACCATACTTGAAGCCTTAAATTTGGAGGTCTCATCTGTCTCTAAAGTAATGTTTGTTCAACAATTACTTTCCCCTGAGTTGTCTTGTGGCTAACTAGCCTTTTGTGTTCATGGTTATTATTGTGGAGGTACAGGGGGCAACTTGTTGGTTTTCATACCCGCAAAAGGACTGTCTGAATGAGACACAACTTTGCTGCTGCACATGTTCGTCCAACAGTTTATGAACACAGTCTTGCCGTCCGTGACTTTCCTTTTCTCCCCCGTTGTAGCATCAAGTTCAA
Source organism: Ophioderma brevispina (assembly GCA_023653785.1). Lineage (NCBI taxonomy): Eukaryota > Metazoa > Echinodermata > Ophiuroidea > Amphilepidida > Ophiodermatidae > Ophioderma > Ophioderma brevispina. Next base: position 112,523 of record JAMKCH010000580.1, read on the forward strand.
GGCTATTTTAGTTTTCTCTCAAGGATACTAATCTTGTTACTCTAGAATATTTTCTCTCTTCCTCGGTCCTCTGTGGTGTCTCTTTCTTGTGAATGTCTGGGTCCTTTGTGGTGGCCCGTCCATTCTCTTTATTTACTCGATGTGGCTCTTCTTGGTGTCCTATTTGTATTTTTTCCTCCAGTTTGGCTAATTTCTTTCTGGTAACATCACTAGTCTGACTCTCTTGAGTGCCTGCGCTTCTCTTTCATTGCTTACTTGCATTAATCTTTAACTCTAATGGGCTCTATTTCTTGTCATTTGCTCTGTACCTGCTCCTTAAGATTTTCAATTTCTTCACTTTTTTTCTGCCAGTTCAACATTAATCTATCATTGCCTGAACAAGTTGGCTCTTGTACGATTGGCTTTACTTCTATTTCAGTTAAGTTATGCACCTGGTCATTTTTTACTTTCTGCCTTCAAAGATTGATGCTGTGGTGTTTGTGCCCTTGCACAGTGCAATCTACACATTTGGACTATAAAGTTTCCTCCACATGAAACTATCATATAATTCTAATCGTTTCTCTTCTAGCTAAGTTTCGTTTCTGTTTCTAACATCACTGACTGTTATTCTCAGTCAGTTTCCTTAAGTGCATATGAGCAATAGAACTATCCATTTTGTTAACGTTCATTGTTAACTGGTTGGCACGTGGTCCTTATTTTTGATTTCTATCTATTTCTCAAACCTGTCCCATTCTCTTTATTTACTTGATGTGACTCTCTTGGGTGTCCTTTTGTATTTTTCCCCTCCATGTTTGGCTACTTCTTTCTTGGTAATCATCACTAGCTCTGACTCTCTGATGCTTGTGCTTTTCTTTCATTTCTTACTTTAGCATTACTTATCTTTAACTGTAATTTCTCTCTTTTTGGCATTGCTCTGGTACCTGGCTCCTGTAAGATTTGTCAATTCATTTTTTGTCTGCCAGTTCAACCTTCAGGCTATCAATTGTCTGAACAGTTGCTCTTTTATATCGCATTTACTTCGCCAGTTAAGTTATGCTGGTGCAGTTTTTTTAGCTTCAGCATACTTAGTATGCAGAGCTATTGTTATGGCAATTTGTTTACTCGATTCTATCTATCTATCTGTTAACCCTTGTCATAATGCGTCTTGTTGCCACGCTTGAGCCGCTTGCAGCGAAATCGTCAGAATAACATTGACCCAACCCTGTGGGTGTTCAAATTTGGGTCAAGGGTCACGTGGGCCGATTAAAGGGGTTCTTTAAAATCTATAATTTCCTCTTGTGCATCAATCAATTTGTTTATAATCACTAACTGGTCAGAAGAACCGCTGACCCAAGGTCATATGGGGTGTTCACAATTTGGGGTCAAAGGTCACGTGGCCATTAAGGGGCTTCTTTGAAATCTATAAATTCCTTCTGTGGTCCACAAATCAATTGTTAATCACTAGACTTTTTAAGACCGTGCTGACCCAGGTCCATGTGGGGTGGTTCCAATTTGGTCCAGGTCATGTAGGCCAATTAAGGGGCATTCTTTGAAAATCTATAAATTCCTTCTTGTGCCAATAATGCTAGAACACTATACTTGGTCAGAAGACTCACTGACCCAATGCCCTGGGGGTGTTCACCGATTTGGGTCAAGGTCACGTCCACGGGCCGATTAAAGGGGCATTCTTTGAAACTCTATAAATTCCTTCTTGTGCCGCAAATCAATTGTTATAATCACTAACTTGGTTAGAAGAACTGCTGACCCCAAGGTCCCATATGGGGTGTTTCACAGATTTGGGTCAAAGGTCATCTTGGCCAAAAGGGCTTTTTCTTTGAAAATCTATAAATTTATTCTTGTGCCACAAAATCAATTTTTTCTAATCACTAGACTTGTTAGAAGAACTCGCTGCCCCAACCCATAGGGGTGGTTCACAGATTTGGGCAAAGGGCCACATGGGCCATGAAAGGGGCTTCTTTGAAAAGCTGTAAATTCCTTCTTGTCCCAATCAATTGCTATAATCCGAACTTGGTCAGAAGAACGTTGACCCCTCCATATGGGGTGTTCACAGATTTGGGTCAAGGTCACATGAGCCAAGTAACGGCATTCTTTGCAGATCTATAAATTCCTTTCTTGTGCCACCAATAAATTGCTATAATCACCAATGTGCCAAAAGAACCACTGACCAGGCTATAGTGTGTTCCACAGATTTGGGTGAAAGGTCATGTGGCCGATTAAAGGGGCATCTTGATACTTGAACTGCGGGCCTACTCTAAATAAAATACACGTACCCAAAATGGTTCTCAAGAAATATCGGGGGAAAATATTTCATGCACCATCTCCCTCAGAGCAGTCTAATTTGTCTCTATAAAGCCAAAACCAGGGGTGCTACTCCTAAACGTCTCTTACTTATGCTCTGTGGGGGACTTTTCACGATTATATCGCCACATGGAAAATCAGAAATAAAGAATACTCCTAAATGTAAAACCGGGGTTGCTACTCCTAAACGTCACTTACTTATGCTCATGTGGGGGACTTTTCAACGATTAATGTCCCAACAATTGAAATGTTGTGACCCCTGGGAATGTGTCAAATAAAGAGAGGGCAAATAAAGAATACTATAAATGTAAAACTGGGGTGCTACTCCTAAATGTCTCTTACGTATGCTCATGTGGGGGACGTTTTCAGATTTATATCTACACAATAGAAAATGTTGTGTGCCCACAGGGTGGTGTGCCCAATTAATACCTGCTGAGCAAAACCAAAGCACCATTGGTGCTCTTGTTACTTTTCGCTGTCAAAGATGAATGCTGTGGGTGTTGCCCATGCACAGTTGCCTCACACATGGGTTTATTTAAAATTCCCATCACATAAACTATAAATAAGTTCTTTTCCTACGGCTGAATCATTCTCCTTCAATCTAATTACATTTCGTTTCGTAACATCACTGACCGTGTCTTCTCAAGTCAGATTCCTTAAGTGCATATGGAGCAATAGAACATAGCCTTTTGTTTTTCCTTTACACGGTGTTTTTGGCAATGCTCTAAGACGTCACTATTTGTGGGAATTCTTGTGAAGTCATTTGTTACTTCTGTTGGCACGTTGGCGCCCTATTTTTGTATTCTGTCTCTTAAAACATTTTTGACTGCAGACGTTTGTTTTCAGTCTTTAACTTGTTTTTTTCTTCTTCAGTTTTGAAGACGTGCTTTTGTATACTTCAAAGAAATGCAATTTAGTTTTTGGATCTATCTGGTTTTTGGCGAACTGTCTGACTGGCTGGCTGGGATGGTTGCTCATCTGTCTGGGTGCCCTGGCGAATTATGGATGGGATTGGATTGTTAATAACATTACATTGTATAGTATAACAAAGATAGAGTTTTGTCTCTTTCAGCACAAAATATCAGGTTAATTTTTATGGTCTCCTGGACACCCCCTTCACTTAAGTGTTATTTTACTTTGTCATGTAGTTTTACATGAAGTTTAATAATATATTCTTCAAATCTTTACCCCAAATATTTTCCCCAGCCACATACATGTACACAGAATCCCAGAATCAAATAGAATAGTCGTCCTTGTTCGTTTGACAGTTCTCAATGACAACAATTTTTCGATAAAATACTGATAAGGCCAAAAAAAGAAGAAGAAAAGAAGAAATATGAAAAATGCAAATGCGAAATGCACCTTTTTTGTTTATTTTTTATTTTTTTTAGAAAATGAACATGCTCAAAGTTCACACAAAGGCATGGTTTGGAGTTGGTCAAGGGGAGGTAATCTATATTATAATACAGTTCTGACTCTTCACTTAGCTTTGAGGCAACCCTAACAAAACCTTTTTCCAGTTCCGAGTTCCTGCATGTGTGAGGGGAAAAAATCAGATTTGGAATTCTGACATTTTTCTTTAGCGGAAAGGACTTACTGCAATTATTAAAACAGGCTTATATGCCCAATCTATTTTCTATTTTTATGTGCTCTTTAATCTAAATTATAAATGCTTAAATCTACTTTAACTTACATGAAAGAAATTAAATGCTGCTGGAATGCAGACTGGTGTGAACACGATTAGTCTTTAGCTTCTTTTCCTGTGTATGACAAAGTTGTTTCAGCTGGTTTCAGGTGCGTAATACGTCGCCTGTAAGAGAAGGTAGGCCTATTACAGGGGTTCTCAATAGGCGGCCCGCGGGCCAAATCCGGCCCGCCAACCATTGATTTTTGGCCCTCGACTTGTTCTAAAATATAAAAGGAAACATAAGAAATTTAGGAGTATTTGACCCTCAAGTAGGGAACTTTTAAATGCATTCGGCATTCTCTGGCCCTCCGGCTAATATAATTGAGAACCCCTGGCCTATTAATTTCACCAGTGTTCAAAAAATTTCCCATATTTTTTCTGTGTCTCTTTAAAATATTTATTTCGAAAACAGTGAAGGGAGGGGGCAGTTGACTACACCAGATGCAATTTGTCTTTCATAATTTTCCCTTTCCTTTCCTTTCCCATCCCTTTTCCTTTCCACTTCCTTTCCCTCTTCCTTTCTACTTCCTTCCCATTTCCTTTCCACTCCCCTTCCAAGTTTCCTTTCCCTTTCATTTCACCCCCAGTTCCTAGAGCCGCTAGCCGTTATAGGGGAAACTCAGCTTCCATCCCCCTCCCCTCCCGCCTATTACATTACTGGCTGGTTTTTACTTCAGATATGAACAACTTTTTATCCCCCTGGCTTGAAAAGCAGAGGGGGATATTGTGAGGGCGCGCATGTCCGTATGTATGTGTGTGTGTGTTCCAGTTTGGTTAGCTTTTCATTTTTCAGGTCTCTTTTGAAAAGTTGAAGTCTGATTGAAACTAGACTTGGGGTTAAGGTGCAATAGGGGTTCCTTCATATGTGCATGATGTCAAGGTCATGGACCAAGGTTAAAGGTCATCTGAGGTCATGTTCCATACTGCAATCTTGCCAGGGGGATGACGCAAGTTAACATGCAGTATTTTTAAAAATTTATTTCTGCAAAGGGCAAAAACATACCGGGAAATATCATGAATATTGGCGCGTTGTTCAACGCATTTAACCAAATCTAGCAATCTTTTATGGAGACAAAATGTATTAAATTAAATCAAAATACCGTGTTGTTCCTAATAAATGCCCCTGCTCTAATAAAGGCCCCCCTACGATTTTTGGATAAAACATTCAAGAAAAGGAGTTAAGCTTACCTAAATCACATGATTTAATGGCCGGGACTGTCGTAATCCGTATTATAATCTATGTTGTCATTGATGCTTTCTGCTTCTGATCCGTCACTATATGGTAATTGGCACACGTAGATACACAAAGAGGACTGGCACACAGAGATACACAAAGAGATTCGCCAAACTGTGTAAGGTGATTTTTGAGGGGATTTTTGACTTTCCATTTTTGACTGTAATAAACGCCCCCTTTGAAAAATGCACCGCCCCCGGGGCGTTTATTAGGAACAATACAGTAGAGTATAAATCAAATGGTCATTCACAATGTTACAATAAAGATATATACTATAAAGATCGCAATGTAATAAAACATCAAACTTACCAAACAAAGCTCTTGAACTTGGTAAAAAAAGTGCAGCAAGCATCTGTGTCAGTGTTGGCTGCTACACGGATATCGATTGATTAGCACCTTTAGAAAAAACGTATTTCGCTCCAAAATCGTGATTGGGGTGTTCCTATAAATTTGCTCAAAATATTTTTTGTGCAAAACACTTGCCAACAAATTTGTTTAATTTAGGTCAATAAAAGCCTGAAAAACACATCTGGATATGTTTCAACCAATACCCCAGTAGTTTTAGCCTTCAAATTGACAAGACAAAAAAAATAATTTTTCTTTGAAAAATTGGGGGGAAAACTTTTTTCTACACAAATATTAATAATTTATCCCGGTTTTGTAGCTTTAATGTTGACCTTTTATAACCCTACTAACCAGCTTAAAACTGTATTAAAATAGGTTTTTAGAGCGGCTGAAGTGGGTTTCAAGTTCAAGAGGGTTAACTCAGTAGTCGGGTTGAATTTCAGTTGAAAAGATAACGTCGTTGCTAGTGCCACTGTGATTTCAGCTCCTGGAAAATGATATGTTACCAGAAATGGAATTTAATGTGAAGATAAATGAAGGTAATGATGATTTGGATAGTGATGAACATCTTAGTGTAGTGTTAGGGTTAAAATCTGCATTTTTTTTTCTTTGTAAGACATGATGCAAAATATCGCCCCTTGACATGGTACAGAATATGTCATGTGTACGTAAGTTGCATTGGCTTGTGATCGCTAGAATTGCTCCCAGGATGCAATAGGGATATTAGTAAGTTCACTCTCAGATTCATCACTTGTTGTGTGCTCGACCATGCAGCAATCAAGTATTGTGATTAGGTCACACAGTTCCTCATTTTCTCTCATTTACCTATATAAGATCCACCTCAAGGTCATTCCATGTCAATCACCAATTGAGTTACTGACCCTCTTCAGTTAGTCGGCAGGTCACCCAAGTACTATTGTTCACACTAAAAATTGTTGGACAGGTTCATTTTACATGGGCTTTCACAAATACAATAGGCAAACGACCTTGCCATTGTCCACATTCCCTGCACACATTTGCAGTTCAAATCAGTGGAAATCAGGCCCGTGTTATAGCATTATGAGAATTCAATTCCGTGATGCTAGTAAATGTAAGGTTATACATTTTCCGTGGTCTTCGCTTTCTTAAAAGAGATAGAGTAACACGTACACAGACTTTTTTGTAGCACACAATTCAATTAATGATTTGGGATGCTTTAAAATTTGGTGGGATTTCTATAACTTCAGAGACCACGCTTTTTCAAAACTTAAAATTCATCGCTTTTAATTTGTTGTTTTTAACCCCCAGACACCCTTTCATGTCATATTAGACCAACTTAGATATGTAGTTGACATTCTGCAACAATAATACATGATTCTATAATGAATTCAGGTATTTTGGACCTCAAATCAGGACATTTTCCAGAGCATTTTCGTCCAGTTATTGAGGTCACAGCGATTGTATTGTCTTCTTGTGTACAAGAAAATAACGCATGTTGGCGTGACCTCCTGATTGACTGTCTTCAAATTGGTCCATATTTGGTGTATGAGGTAACTTATAAGCCTGAAGTTACGACATGTTTTTTTCACAATTTTGGCTAAAATATGCATACATGTGAGCATATGTTTGTATCACATTATCTCATATGTCACTGTGCTGTCATTTCCATTCATGTAAACAGTTCTGAATTTCTTGCAGGGACTACCATATCTGCATGTTAGATTGAGCACAACATGACTCCTAAGGTTAGATGATACAAATGTAATCGTTTTAGGCAGAGGAGGTTGGGGTTCATGGCTAATGGATCCACGAAGTGCTCCGTTTGTTTTCATAATTTTGACCACTGCAAACACAGGAAACTTAATTGTCATTGTTCTCTTTAAATAGTGTGAAAATATGAAGAAGAAGATCCCGCAACATTTTGAGAATACGACCATGATGACTCATTATTCCAAACTTGATGCTTATCTAACTTCCACTACAACTCCAAAACCCTAAGTGTTACTTAATAGATAGTAGGGGATGACAGAGTTGGTTTGCTGTCACAATGTTTAAATAAGTTTTGTGTGTGGGATAAAGGGCAGTCCTGTGGCATTATACAACACTAGCTTACAATAAAAAACTCAGCTTTTAGCTCAGCAGATAAATCTGCAGAGCTAACTGTTATGTTGATGTATTGATCGAACAACTTGCCACCAATTTTCCAAATTTGGGGGTTGATGACCTGTGGGTGGAGCATTATATGTGACATTAACATTTTAGGGTCCAATGGTCTCTTTGGGCATACAAATTGTGTAAAATACTTAAAATGCTGTGTGAGAAATCGATGACATTTGCCTCGTTGCTCACATATCCTTGAGGGGGTGGGTTATGGGGTGTTCATGGATTAAGGGGTCAAAGGTTATTTGGGGTTATTTTGGTGTTTGTTGAGACTTGTTAAAAAAATGCTGTGTGTGCACAGTTGCTGAGAACGATCCTTATGGAATAGGCAAATGGATGTTGGGAGTTAGATGAAAGGTCCATCTAAGGCCATTGTGAAAATCATGGTTTAAAATGCTGATAGATTTTTTGACCAAAGAAATGAAGGGCTACTTTGTTCAGTTCAAGTTCATTTTTATTTAGCCAATACCAAACACATCCATAATGAAACATTATATACAATGTGCTAGGCCTACCGATAGACAACCCCGAAGGGCTTATTTACGTCGGTAGCCCTTTTTAATTTACAATGTAAAATAATAAAAAATACGAATTATAATATTGTACAAGAAAAGTGTGACGCAAGCATATTATCAAATGTAACTATAGTATTATCTATAAGGGCGAAATTGCACTACATCCCCGTACCCGCCACGCATTACAGCTATAATTGTTAGCAATAGAAAAGTGCACGTAATTAGGGGCGGGAGCGAAGGGTATATGACACTGCCCGAGTTAAGAAACATGTTACATATTTTGAGAACATAAATTGAGGGCTATGCACTAAAAAAATAATACGATGTGATTTGTGTGATATAATAGTAACTGATGAACCAAAAAAAAAAAATACAACTGCGCTCTCGATAGCTTACCCTCCACACCCTTCCCTCGACCCTTACTTTTGCCAAATGTCTCCATTTGGGCTCGACCAAACCTCTAAGACCACATAAACTTCGCTAACCGGAAAAGTCCGCCGATAGCACCATCTACTTTTCGGGCACTCAGCCGCCCCATGCGCGGTGAGTCGTTCTTATCAATTGTTTCTTCAAATGGGAGCATATGCTTATATCTGACGCTACCTGAAAAAATCTTTCCATCTGCCGGCAAATAGCTGCACTTCCAGAAAAGAAATGTCCGATTCGAGCACTCTAAGTATCCTTGACAAAAGTAGCCTAAGTTTTAGTGATTTTTTTTTGTTTTTTTTTTTTTTTTTTTTTTATTCGGCGATTTAGATGTAATTTTCGATTTTTTTTATCCTCGCCGCATCGAATTGAGTCATTTAAAGACACCTCCGCCTACCCTAGCCCGAGATTTGTGCGGTCCCCTGTTTAAATCCCTTCTATCCTCCGTCTTTATAGAGGAGACGTTTCCTGATAACGGTTGATTTTACCAACCTCTCTCACCTTTTAATTATCCGCTCGGGCCAGGAAAGTGAAACAAATGCAGCGTACTATACCGCCATGTTGAAGTATTTATATGGTCATCCGTCCGTGCCTAAAACAACGGTGTTTATTTTATGATTGCCGTTTGGTCAAAAATATGATATGTTTTTAGGTATGGTAAAAAAGATCCTGATCGATCTTTCAGGCTGATATTCCTGTTTTTTACTTTCAGGTATGTTGCGCCTGTGGTGCCATATAATTCATTTTTGTGTTTTTTGCCATTGTGGGCCCCCGGGGCTCGCTCCCCCACCCCGTGGGCCTATCCTAGGGGTGTTGGGGTGTCCCTGGGGTTCCCGTAGAGGGATTTTTGGGGCAGTTGAGTCAGATTGTGGGGGGGGGTCACCACCCCAAAATGGTACCATGCCACTTATTTTGGATTTTTTTCCACCGAGAGTCTCCCATCGACTAGGGCATGTTTGGACGGACTAAGTTTTTTGGACCCCCCTCCTCAACCCGGAAGGGGTCTAATTAAGGTGCTTCCGTTCCATGTCCCTGGTTTTCTGGGCCCGCAGCCCAGTTCTCCTCCTTTTGAGTTCGGGTAGGTGGGGGACCTTTTCCATCTCTATCCCGGCCCCCCCCCCTGGTTTGCTCGGGTCCCGCGGGGGGGGGGGGGGGGGGTCGAAGGGTCCGGATCCTACAACTGAAGTTGAAGGCCCTGGCTCCCCGTTCCTGCCATCCTTCGAGTTACGTAGCCAGTCCCCCCTACCCCCCCTCTCCTGTCGCTGGATACCTATAACTTGAGGCGGATGGTCGGTGGCTTTACCGCTCCATACCATCCCATGATCCGAGTTTAC
>JAMKCH010000580.1:130000-223913 GCA_023653785.1 Ophioderma brevispina
CTGCCTTGGTCGGAGACCCAACCGTCACCCCCACCACCGCCAATGGGTTAACGGTATTTTTTATAATCTAGTGCGACAGCTGGCAGAACCCGCTGTCATGGGTCATCTCTCCCCCTCATCTTGAGTATTGGCCGACGGAGGCCCTTGCCGCAAAAAACGCAAGCTCCCCCCGAACAGCTGAGCTCGCCAGCTAATAAAAAGAGCCACCCCTCGCACAGGTCACAAGGATGCTAGTTCATGAACTAGCGATAGCGAGCCTCTGTTTCCGGGGGGGATGAAGAGTCGTCGTCCACCTCCACCTCTAAAAGGGGAGTGGATTGAGCTGATTCCGCTGAGGAGACCCTTCGGCCGGCGGGGGGGGTCCGTCGTCGAGGGTGTGTTGTCGACGTTCCCAACCCTTACAAACTACAGCCCGCAGTGGAAGTTAGGGTTACCCGAACTCTGCGGTGTCATACTTCCCCTCGGCCCGCCCGGAGTATTCCATGGCGGGGACCAGGCGTCCGACCTGGTCGGGCGACAAACCATCCAGACCATCACTAAGAGATCCTATCGTCACCTTCCACGGTGTATTGAACATACCGGGTCCTCCCTCCAACCGTCCTGTCGAGGGGCGGTAGATCAATCCCAACCTCCGTCGGCCCTCACAAGGGCCTAGACGAGATGATGGTTGGGGTCCGAGCTTAACGCCGTTCCCCCTCTGTAAATGGCAAGTTTCCCCCCCCCCCTCACGCAAACCGTGTACTCTTCCCTCTCTCTCCCTTCCCACAAAGTGGTGAGGAAACCAGTCAATCGGACCAGCCGCAGAGCCTTTCCTGCCCCTTGGGCGAGTCCCCCTGGGCATCTATGGCACCGGGTTTCACTCTGCAAGGCTACTCGAACTCCACGGCCCTCAACTCCCGCCAGCCTGAGAACGCCCCCCCCCAGGGGTCGCAGGTTCCGCGGACATCCTCGCCACAGGGAGCGTCAACCCCCCGGCACTACAGCCGGAGGCGCCTAGGCCGAGGAACGATCGCATGGGATTACGAACCCATTTCAGAGCCTGGGGCACCCATATAGGGTCCCCCATCGTCCTACAGTCGGTGGAAGGTCAGTTGCGTGACCGCTGCTAACCCCTAGATTTCGCCCATTTTCTCGCTTTCCCCCCTCGGACCCGTCTTCGGTTGGAGTTTAAGTCTCCCCGCAGGGTTGGGTCAGAGTCTCGGGTGTGACAGCCCGTCCGCCCAAGCCACCAAGCTCAATGCCTTTTAACCTCTGTCAAGGGATCTTAAGACCACCATTGACTCGGTACAAACTCCGATGGGGAAGGTGGACAGGATACCCCTGGTTAGGGACGCCTTCCCTAGTGGGAAAGGAACTCCCTACCCTGGTTACACCGCTGGGCCAGAGCCTGCCTTCCGGCAGAGGTCTCGGGACCGGTACTCGAGAGGCGTCCCCCTTCAGACATCTCCCCCCCAGGGGTTTTGAGGCGCTGGGATAAACTCGAGCCCCCCGCCCCATTCCGGGTTCAACCGTGGAATACGGACGGGAATGGCCGAGCTGCGGGCGTTTGACTCCCTGGCTCGAATGGCCTACGCCTGAATCAACGCCCAGCGTTGGTTTGCGTCCACCGGCACGGCCCCTGACGAGCAGGACCAGGTCGCTTTTCCAAGCTCCACTGATCAAACGTGGTATTGGACCTTAAATCACTGGTCGCCTAGCATCCGCTCGAATAGGCGATCAGTCGGTAGATCTAGACGCTAGTTGGTCCCAAGGCCTTGAACTTTCACGGACGACCCGTGGAAGTCTCAGGCGCCTTTTTCGAGGTCACGGCCTTCCCTCCGACGAAGAGTGGAGCGAAAGAATGCCGGTTCGGCGACAAAGCCGGGACCTCCGGCGCTCAGGGCAAGCAAGAAAGAAGGGAAACCGACAACCCTTTCGGGGGGAGCCGAGGCCCAAACCCTCCGGACCCTCAATGGCGCTCAGCCAGCCGCTACCCCTACCAGGGCTACCATCCCTCAGATCCAGGGAGGTAGCACCGGCGGTAAAGCGCGGTTAAACCCACCGTAGAGACAGAGATCTAAGGTAAAACGCAAAGGTCGATTCCATCCCAAGTCCGATGGAGTCAAGGCGACCGCACAGGTCGTTTTATGACTAACCCAGTACAGCAATCTCCTCGCCTCCATGGTAGGCGGTCGCCTCATGGCATCGCGAACGTGGATGCATTGACCACGGACCCTCGGGTTCCTAGATGTGGTAACCCACCGGTACCGCACAGAGTTCACAGCCTGCCCTCCCCATTCAGCGTGGTTAGGTTTCGCCCCTCTCCAATAGCCACTGCTAGCAGACTCGCTCCTGCCAGAGATTCTGGCCTGCTGGCCAAATCGTGACGTGAAATGCCTCTCGCTCCAATCCCAAGATGGCTCTACTCCAACTTTCCTCCTTAACCCAGGATGTGGGGGGGCCCCTGGGATTGAGAGACGTATATCTCCACGTCCCCGTGCACAAATCATCACAGAAAGGGCTCGGTTTTTGCCTTAGGAGGGGTGGCTTACCATTTCCGGGTCCTACCCTTTGGCCTGTCGACTCCGTCACTGACCTTACAAAGGGCGTGAGGTGGTAGCGGAGTTCCTCAGACGAAGGGGCAGGACTATCTTCGTCTACTAATAGCGACTGGCTACTTGTGGCTCCATCCTCGGCAGAGAAGGGCTCAGCCTTTATTGAGGAGGTGCTAAACCTTGATAATGTTCTCTCGTTTTCACCTCAACCTCGACAATCACAGTCTCGTCTCCTCGCCCTCCCGAGACCCCACTTTCGGGAGAGAGATTGGACTGTCTGTCCGGGCGGTACAAGGGAGGCCCTCCGCAGAGGGTGTGCCTCGTTCGTTGGCTTTTGCCTGAGGCATCTTGGAGAAGCCCCAGGTCGGTCCAGCCAGGTACGGTTTCGGCTTCTGGGACGCCTGGCCAGCCTCATTCGGATGGTTCCCTACTGCAGGTTACGCATGAGGGGAATCCGGATCCACATGCTCAGGTACTCCCGACCCTGGTACCACCCATGTCCCTCCAGATTCCAGTGCGCCTGAAGCTGGCCCCCGACCGCAGTTGGTGGAAGCATCCACACAACTTGGAGGGGGGATCCCCCTTTAGGAAGTAACACCTTCCGTGACGCGGTCAACAGACGCTTCAATCGGGTGGAGCCCACCTAGGTCCCTACTAAGTTCGGGGCCCGTTAGTCGCCCTGGCAGGCCTCCCATCATATCATGTTGCTCGGCTGGCGGGCAATCTTCCTGCCCTGTAGCATGGGTCGCCCTGACCGGGGAAAGGGCCAGCGCCATCGACGTGAGGGTGGGTCATGGGAAGGGCTCCCCCCCCGCCGGCAGTTGCCGGTCAATTTTTCAAGAGCTAATAAAATTAGCGCCCCTCGGGACCTATTCGCTCCGCCGTGCTCACCAGCTTCCAGCGTACTACTCATGGGAGTTAAGATCCCAGAGCCGTGGATCGGGATGCAATTGGTGGATTGGTCGGGTATCATTGCTACGCATTTCCCCCCATTGCGATGATCCCGAGAGTCCCGGAAGGTAGCTCGGTCCGACAATTTGGCCTGTTCTGTTGGTGGGCCCCCAGTGGCCCGTCCTCATTAGCTGTGGTTGCCACTGCTTCTGAGCTGCTATGGGGGACCCATCTGCTCCCTCAGCGCGGGGATCTAATAAGCGGTCCTCCAGCCGACACTTCCGTCCCAGAGCGTTCCATCGGCGCTCTCAACCTGATTGTCTGGCACATTTCCGCTCACCATGACAACACTCAGGCGGACTTCCTGAACAAAAGGTGCCCGCTCAAGCTGTCTCAGGCAAGGCGGAAGTCAACTAGAGATCTTACGATTCTCGACTCCGCCGGTTCTTTAGATGGTGCGCCAATCGAGAGATCGATCGCTGGCCTGCGTCTGTAGGGCAGATCGGGAAATTCTCCACGATTTGGGCGTCCAAACAGTCGAGTGCTAACTCACTTATTGGGGCGCTCCATCCGGGTCTTCAGATACTCATAGTCGTCTCAAACAGCCCCGAGCCTCACAATCTGCTGAAGGGCATGTATTCGGTTCGTCCCGCGGTTCGTTCACTCGTTCCGGATTGGGATCTGCCGCTAGTGCCCCAGTTCTTAGCGTCTGAGGAATTCGAGCCACTGGAGGGCCATCTCCTGGATTTATCTAGGTAGACGGCCCCTTCTCACGGCAGTCGCTTCCGGGCGTTGGGGTTCCGAAATACTGCCTTGTCCATGACGAGATCATTTTCGGTGGTCAAGACGGCGTGGTCCATCCTCCCCTGCGCGGTTTTTTTCCTCGCTAAGAAATCAACCCTTTCTTTCACACGCCCGGTTTTCTCCACGGACCTGGCTGGCTGCAGGAGTCGGAGAAAACCCTGTGCCTTGCCCGGTTAGGGCCTAAATGGTACCTTAATAAGCGTACCGACGGGCTCCGAAGACAAAAACATCTGTTCATCTCCACGGCCCCTCCAAATGGTCCGGCAGCGACGACAACGCCGTTGTTACACCACCTCAACCATCCGAAGCGCACACCGAAAGCATCACGATCGGTTGGTCGGCTCTGGGGCTAGGTCCCATGATGTACGTTCTCACCATCCTCCTGGGCATTTTACACAAACGGCTCCTCAATCCAGGATATCCTGGATTACTATAGGTTGGAGTTCCGCAACCACGTTTCAAGATTATCTTCGAGACTTCTGTGGCGAGAGAGGGAATGTTTCTACTGCTCCTGTGTGCAGTAAAGTGAGCGCAATAAGAGCTCTAGGTGAGTCTCGCGGTGCGAGACGGGGCCATGCTAGCGTGTGATACCTACCTCCCCGTACTTCTTCCACCGCCTGCGACTACCAGTGGGATACTGTGCAAAAGTTAGGTCAACGGAGGGTAGCTATTTTATTTATTTATTATTTGTACTATTCGGCTAAGAACAACAAAATTGACAATATACAAACATATCAATAAAACGAAATATAAAAATAAATTACAATTGCCTCAGTGATCTAGCCAGGAGGAATCAAGCAAGAAACCGCTGTCTCCAAGGATGTGATTCCTCCTACTCACTGATGCAAGCACAACCAATGAATAAAATAACAAAATATTTTGAATATTGCATTCATTTTCATTTAAAAATAAAACAAGAAATCAGACAGCCATATTTCTTGAACAAGAAACCCAACATGTCCAATAACCCATTACCACACAAACCACCAAACCCATACCGATGCCACACACCAACCTACCCTAACTAATAATAACCTAAACAACCCACCCTCACAAAAAAGCAATCATGTGGGAAATCCAGGCAGATAGGCAGACTGCAGACAACACAAATTTATAAAAAATACTTTAAGAAAATAACATTACTTAGGAGTCCAGCTCTTCAAAGCTTACTTTCAGTGAATGTTTTTCCAAGAACTTCGTAAAAATGGTCTTACTGCGAGAAAATGAAATCATCTCTGACTGGCTCAGAAAGCTCAGCCCACATCACGGGGGAAATGGCAAGACTGGTAAACTGCACTATCGGGTTTTTGGAGTTATATGATCATTAAAGCAAATTACTGGAATAACGGGAGTTACAGAGCCAGTTGCAGAATTGAACTGACTAGTATTTAAAAGCAATTCGGCAAAACTGTGGAAGAGGTATTTTCGATCCTGTTGGCTAAGTTCATGAGATAAGTTGTTTCAGCGCCCTTTTGATTGATCACCCCTTCTCTGACCAGAATAACTCTGTGTATCAGCCCTCCTTTGGATGGTTTCCAATATTTATATGATTTTGACGATGTACAACCAACTGGCTAGCAAAATCAATAATGGGGCAAATAAAGAGAACATAAGCTTGAAGAAATATCTTTGTTTTGGTTGTTCTTGTTTTGGTTGTTCTGAGGAAGCCCAACAGTTGATTGCACTTCTTAGTAACACTGGAACACTTGTTTTCATTCCCCCCATTGGACAAATCGATGATATCTGAACACAAGGAGAACCTAACTGGAAACTTAGAAAGGTTTGTGTTCGAAACAAATATCAGGATATAGGCTTGTTTTTACGCGACAAATACACATAACTTGGCACTTCTGGGATTCCGTTGAGTGCAGTTTTTCTGACCACAGTAAGCTTGGCAAGGTCATTATTTTAGAATTTGAAATGCTGATCTTACGGAAAATTTAGATTTTTCAATGAAGATGCAGATCTTTTACATAAATATTTGAAAAAGCTATTGATAGCGGCAGTGTATTCCTCTCAGAATGCGAGGGGATACACTATCGATCGATACCCCTACCCTCCCCTATACCCTCCTCGACCTTACGACCCTCCTGGGCATTAACAAAGGTCCTCAATCAGGATATCCTGGATACTAAAGGTTGGAGTTCCGAACCACGTTTCAGAGAGTTAGCTTCGAGACGTTCTGGTGCGGCGAGGGGATGTTGCTAAGGCAGCACTGTGTGCCAGTAGAAGTGAGAGCAATCAAGAGCTCTAGGAGAGTCTCTCGGTGCGAGACGGGACATTGCTAGCGCTGGTGACTACCTCCCAGTACCTTCTTCCACCGCCTGAGACTACTGTGCGAAAGTAAGGTCACGGAGGGTAGCTATTGATTTATTATTATTTACTATTCGGCTAAGAACATTCAAATTGAACAATATACACAAATATCAAGAAAAAGAAATATAAAAAATTAAATTAAAATTGCCCAGTGAGCTAGCCAGGGAGGAAATCAGGAGCAAGAAACCGCTGTCATGCAAAGGATGTGACTCCTCTAACTCACTGAGGCAAAAGCACAACACAATTGATAAAATACAAAATATTTGAATATTGCATCAATTTTCATTTTAAAAAAAAGAAAATCAGCACATATTCAGTGAACAAGACAAAACAAAAACATGTCCCAATAACCCATTAACCACACAAACAACAAAAAAACCCATAACCCGAGCCACACACCAACTCACCCTAACTAACTTAATAACCCTAAACACCCACCCGCACAAAAAAAAAGCAGACAATGTGGGAAATGCAAGGAGACTATGGCAGACTGCCAGACAACAATTTATAAAAATACATAATTAAAAAAAAGAACTTAATTAGGAGTCCAGCTTTTCCCAAAGCTTATTCAGTGAAATGTTTTGTCAGACGTTTATAAAAAATGTCTTACTCTATTAACAATGAAATCATCTCTGACTGGCTTAGGAAGCTCAGCCCACATACGGGGGAAAATTGCAAGACTGGTCAACTTTGAAAACCTATCGTTTATGGAGTTATATGATCATTAAAAGCAAATTACTGGAATGAGGGAGTACAGGACAGTGCAGAACGTGAATGAACTTAGTATTTTATAAAAGACAAGTCGACACAGGTGGAGACGGTATTCCGGTCTGTTGGATAAGTCATGCGATTAAGTTGGTTCAAGAGGCCCTGCATATGATTGATTACCCCTTCTCTGACCAAGAATAAATATGGTAGCCTCCTTTGGATGGTTCCAAATTATTTATATGAATTGTACGATGTAACAGACAAAAACCTGGCGAGCAAAAATCAATAATGGGCAAAATAAGAGAACAATAAAGATTGAGAAGAATATCTGTTTTGATTGCCAACAACTGTTCTGAGGAAGCCCAACAGTTGATTGCACTTCTTGGTAACACTGGGAAACTTGTTCATTCCATGACAAATCCGATGATATCTGAACACCAATGAGACGTAAACTGGAAACTGATAGAAAGTTTTGTGTTAGAACCAAAATATACAGGGATAGGCTTATTTTTACGGCGACAAATACATATAACTTGGCACCTTCTGCGGATTAAGTTGGAATGCATTGTTTTCTGACCAACCAGTAAGCCTGGCAAGGTAAGTTTTGGAAGTAATTTGTGACATCTGATCTTACTGGAAAATTTTAGATTTCAATTGAAGATGCAGATCATTAACATAAATATTTAAAAGCTATTGAGAGCGCAGTGTATTTCCCTCTCAGAGGAGAGGCGGATACACTAGCGATCTATACCACCCTACGCGACCTCCGACCCTCCCACAATGTTGTTTTTCCACCCACAAGAGGGTCTCGGGAAGGTTGTGTTTACACAATTTGGACAAGAAACAATTGGGGATAAGGACGACTCACCGCGCATTGGCGGTGAGTTGCCCGAATAATAGTGCGCGCTATCGGTGGACTATTTTCGCGGTAGCGAAATTTAATGGGTATAGAGGTTTCTGTCGAGCCAAAATGAGACATTGGTGCAAAAGGAGGTCGCGGAGGGTAACGGGAGGGGAGCGGTTGCGGAGGGGGGCGGGGAGGGTAGGTATCGATCGTTAGTGTATCCCCACTCTCACTTCCGAGAGGGAAAACAAAGTGGCTCTGACTTATCCTTATGGAGGGGATCACATGGGGCAAAGGTCATATGGGGTAACTTTTAAGAATGCTTTAAAGCACTGCTGACTTACTGTGCAATTGATGCTTATGTTGGTCAAAAACTTGCCTATCATCTGGTAAATACATTGAACATTTTGAGAGACAACATCAATCAGGTCCTCAAATTTGGGATGAGAACCACTGGCTGCAGCACTGGCTATATCAACAATCCAGTGCTCGATGGTACCATTCATTCATTCATTTGAAACCAACAATTACAAATCGATTTTCCTTGTTGTTACAGCTATTCCGAGGTTAAGATTGTAACCAATGTACCATCAGTTAGCATGGAGGAAGTTGCACCAGTCACAGCACAGATGCATCGTGACTGGCACCAGAGGAGTAAGGTAATTATGTAGCCATATTATACTGCCTCTTCCAAATAAATAGACCAGTTAACAGCAATTTTTGTAAACATGTTTAAGGCTGGTATCTTGAAATAGGTCAGCCTCACTGTTGACACACTGGGCAATTGTATCTGTTAGATGTTTAATCTAGGGGGCCATAATGATTCGCAGCAATGGTCGCAGGCAACAAAAAAAGTGATGTAGGATTGGTTGTTGCTGTATCCCACAAGTCATTGGTAATGGTGATGAGGATGTTAACTGGTCTATAGGTTGATATATTAATTATTGTTAAATTAAGAGAAAAAGTCCTAAGAGGTTATATCCAAAGGTTGAAACTGTTCTAACTCAAAATTCCCCAGGGGCTCTTCAAGTATGTTAGTATGATGTTACAAACAGTCTGAAACGTGGTGTTGTACTTTACTTGCTTTAGGGGTAGGTTTTCAAGAAAAAAGTACATTTAATTGGCAAAAATACTGCTTTAGAGAAGCATCATTGTATGAGTGAAACAAGTTACTAAGGCAAGAGATGCCATTGTCAGAAATACCATCAAACAGTATTATTATGCCAAGCCTTTTTAGTCAGTGTTCTTGAATTGCTCTTCACGGTGACATAGTCTTCCAAGACCCAGTCAAAGAGCACTGACTCGAAGAAAGACAAATCAAGTTAGTCTAATTACATGGCAGCACACAGAGTATATCACATGGCGCTATTGCACTTACGACCTTGTTGCACTCGCACAACGATTTAGTATGTAAGCTTCTTGTTCAAGTTAATATGCTGGTAGTAAAGGGTATTCAACAAAATTCTTCAAACTGTGTGCATTATTATCATCCTTTGATCAAGGATCAGGATGTTCCCATCTAGCGATTAATAACTAAGGTATTTCTATGTGCAACCCAATTTAGGCTAATGTCGAGGATACTGAAGCTCAAGGTGGAAGAATCAAGGCGTAGCACAGCGCCGATCACAGTGACTCCTCCCCTCTTCACGTAAAGTCCTTGCAGCCCCCTTTCTTCCCCTATCCTGACTCAAGCAAAACACTCCCGGCGACCCCTAGGACGGATAGCACACGCCAAACTCGCCAACACCAAACGCACCCCTATTGTCTCTGTTTCAGGGCAAAATTTGATAACAAAGTACAACGGACAAACTGTTTCAGAGAAACTCTTGTAGAGCAAATTGAACCTGGTTTGGTAACTAAGATTAGCAAAACAAGCAGCCATGAAAAACTAAAGAGTCTAAGGTCTAGCAAGGTGGCATCAGTAGGGACAACTATTATTCAGGTAATTGTAGGAGCTATGATCTGCCTACTGCCAGCAAAACTAGATGTGCTAGTGCATGTGTTGTGTCCATGTTTGCTTTATAGGTGATTTGAGCAAGTCCTTAATGCATTGCATTGGGTTGTCCACTACACAACAAGGTCTTTCAGTGAGAGCAGTAAAAAATAGGGTCAATGTGGCCGCACAAACATGGCACTATTTTTCAGTGTCTCCCGGGCAAATCATATTCTTATTCAGTGGGCGCGTTTTGTTGAGAAATCGCGAAATTCTATTGGTTTTTAGGTGTATATATCCGTCATATATTTGACAGTGATAGATGACAGTGACCGCGTATTTACGCACTATGCATATTCATTAGCATGAGTGGCGTTTCAAAACAAATAACAATTTTTTTTTTTTTTTTTGGGCCAAGAACTACATTGTAAAAGGGACGGTCAGTTGACAAGTCAATTATGCTGACGTGACCGGTGACCCGGAGTTGGTGTTATGGCAATACGACCTAATTTTGAATTTTAAATTAATGTAAATATTTTAATTAAGCAAATTTTGAGGATTTTAGGGAAGGCTCCTTGCCATTTTTAGCATCGGTACGGGACCGAACTGACATCTCTACTCACTACTGTAAGTTGTAAACTCCTGGAACTCGGTCTCAGTCAACCAGTCTGAATTCATAATTTGCAACGCTCATGACTCGGTGAAAAGAGATTTGCCTGAAATTTGTGGAGCGAAACACTGACGAGAAATCGGCTAAATGCTAAATCAAACTGGGGGTGGACTAGTACAGGGAAACCTTTACGAGTTATTAAATAATGCGTTTCGAAGATCAGTTGACTGTGTTGAAAACGGGTTAAAAAAAGGCGCGCCGCGGTGTGCGAAGAGCCCCTGCACTTTGTACGTAACGAATTATTTAATTAGCACATGTATTACAATGTGTTTTTTGTGAGTGTTCAAGTGAACGCTTTTGAATCACCCTAGCTTGGTGTCGAACTCTAACTCTTGGCCATCTCGCGATGATTTTGGCCTACATACGAATGATTATCATCCGAGTCTGAAATTCACACATCATGATCAAGCACAGCTGATCATGCATGTCGATGCGACAATGTTCATGACTCAGGATCATAACGTAAACTTACCCTTTCGTATTCAGTAAGTTGTCATGTTCTCCAAATATGGAAAAGGTAATATTTTTGCTGCTAATGCATGATAAAAGTCATACAAATTTACTTGACGCAATTACTGAAATGCATGCACTTCCGTTACGCTTTGAAGTGTTTACATTTGAAGCACCGATGACTGAGAACCGCATCACATTATTGACTTCTCTTCGGCGATCTGGACCTCAACATTTTGTTTAAAGGGGGGGCGCCTTTCACTCTTTGTCTGTAAATAATATTCGGCAATTAGTGCAGGCCTAAAGAACCTTTGACGCAAATTAAAAACAAATAATGATAAACGGAATAAGATGAGAATAAAAAAGACAGGATTTCCTCGTGTTGGTATCGAAATCGGTGCTTCATATTGATAGGCAGGTCCAATATTTTTGTCGTGGGTACAGCGCTACTGCGATGTCCACCACTCAAAATATGGACCTGCCTATCAAATATGAGCCCGATATTCGATACCAACAAGAGGAAATCCTGTCTTTTAGTCTCTAATTAAAGCGCACTGGCACGTTGTCACAAAATATCAAATTTTCAATTTGCTTCACAAATGATAGTCTAGGCCAGTGGAGAAAGCATACAGATATATTGACACATAAAAAAAAAATACCACCAAAACCGATATAGGGCATAATATGAGAATAAAGCCATCCAGGTAATTTGTAGGGCTAAATTTTAAGTTTGCCTTAAACTACTTAATCAACCAAGTGTGTAATTACATGGAATATCATAGACTTGTATCATTGGTTACTAAACCACAAAGGTCACGGACTGGTCAAAAAGGGCAGGGAATCCATTCCAGTGTGTTTTCTTGTTGTAAACCCTTTCTGTTGTCTGCCTGAATAAAATGACGCGGTGCATTTCCAGAAATTTCTTAATTTCCGGATTTTTGGCCCTAAATAAAAAAATTCTGGAAAATAAAATTCAGAGATCCAATGGTTATTATTGATAAAGGTAAAACTGCTAAAAAAACACAGTTTTAGTAAATTAGTTTAGAGACGGGGGTCTTGACCCTAAATAAGGTAAGACAATTACATTCCCCGGAAGCTTCACCAGATGCTACGCTAAAATTGGCCTTCCCGGCAGTTCAAAATTTGGGATTTTCAGGAAATGGGACTAATTCTCTGTTACATCTCGGCATTTTACTGTTTGCCCATAAGGGCACTGATTTGGACTTGATCATTTCAGGTGAGGGCTAATGTATAAAAGCTTTAAACCATGCAAATAATCAACATGATTTGAAAAATCTTGGATGGGCGCACTATTTTTCAATTGTGCAGTCTCTTTACAAGAGTCACTGATAGGTAGCCCAGTACAATAATGCGCTATCTACAGTTGCTGTCAATATCGATGTGCTCAATTATTTTTTTTTAAAGATTTTGCACATCGGTTAAATTCGGACTATCTATAGTTTAGTAATGTTACCAGAAAAGTATGTCAAAAGGTGCCAAAAATGGGTTCCTATTTATTGGTTCACATGTACAGAATGTTTGCATCTCGAGAGTTTTGTATTAAATAAGCATGTGTCCTTTGTCTCCAAAACAGGAGGGAAGGGCCAGCAAGAAGTCGCTGACATCGTCCAAGTCATTTTGCAATCAACTACAAGAAGAGGTAAACCAAAGAAGTACATGGAGTGAATAGGCCGGCAAGAAAACCAAACACTCAAAACAGTGTCATCTTCCAACTCAATATGAGAGTCAGTGAATTTGAGTCTCTTGTGAAGACTTGTAAACATAGGACCAGAAAAGCAAATGGTTTCTTGGCATCGGTGCACAATCCTGAGCAAGAAATGTCTATTTTGTATTTTCAATCTACCTGAAGTGTCAAGTGACACTGACACTATTTTTTCATAGAATTGGTGAACCAAAATAAAAGGAATAGAATGATGACCACAATTGTGTGAGTGTCATAAATTATGGGTCCTGGGGTTTCCAGAAGTATGCTACCAAATTCATCCCACAATGCAGTGGGCATATTGCAATAAAATGGGTAGGACGTTTCATAGCAGTCCCATGGATGCAAATGAGGTATTTACAATGATTCCGTCATGCGCTGTATGGATGTTGTGCAGAAGCGCTTGACGGAATGAATGGCAATACCTCATTTGCATCCATGGGACTTTTATATATAAAACGTCTACCATAAAATGAGTGGAGAAACTTCCGAACTGATTATTTGCCAATATGCCCACGCATTGTGGGAGCAAATTGTAGTACAAATTGAATCCAAATGCAATAATCTGGCTCATAATTTCTTGGACACCCCCCCCCCCCCCTGTTGCTATGTACGACCGCGTCCCGCCAAAACGACGCACCATGGAATTGCACGTAGGACGCAACTTCATGCACGTTATTCATGTCAAGAAATAATGAGCCAGAGTATAGTAATGTTGATAGCCACACAAACACACACCAGTACAACAGAGGTATATTTGTGTGACTTTGTGCTGGTGTGTCCTTTTATATGGACTCTTGTGTGTCCTTTTGTGTTCTTTTGGACTTTTTTTACTTGTGTGACATTTTTGTGTGTCTGTTGGAGTAGTTTAGACACTACATGGACATGTATGACTTTGTGGGTGTAGTTAGGGGCATGTAATTACTTATTGGACTTTTGCCAAATTGTCCTCCCCCAAGTAGGGGGGGAACATCATTTTATGCCCTGAAAAAAAAATGATATTTCTTATGTGGCTAGTCACATAAAGGAAAAAACCACAAAAGGGAAAAAAGGGCCTTTTGTACAGAAAAAAGACACAAGTGTATCTCTGTAACACACACACACCACACATACATACACTAAATGTTCAAGTTGTGTGCGTAGTATTAATCTTAGAGTTGCAAATAGGGGTATTTCATTGTGTCCCAGTAATTACGAGATATACTTCAAATTGTCATATCCCCTCAACACAAATTTCAGTACCTAGGCGAAATGGAGTAGGGTTCAGGGGTTTCTTTAGTGTAATGAAAAGTGATTATATTTCCACACACAAGATTGATTGTACTTTATGGTATTTCAAAGTAAAACAATGAAAAAATGGGTGTTTTAACAGTAAGGTACCTATCAGGCTGCAGACATTCATGCCCAATTTTGAATGTGGAAATACTGATAACTTTTCAAATAATTCGGAATAGCATAGGTAAGGAGAGAAAAGTAAGAAGGGGAGTGTTTTTGTGTTTAATGACACCTTTTCTTTATAAAAAAATTGTGCTCTAAATGTTCATTCGGGAAAAATGTAACATTTAAATTATTGATTCTAAAAAATAAGTCATAGGAATTAAATGATTTGTGAAAGTTCTGTTTGTAAACTGAAAGGATCCATGGACCACCCAAAATTGAAAACATCACCAGGTGTCCTATTTGTGTAAGAAATTAAAACTCGGTTCAATTGACATCACGGTCATTACATAGGTGGTTAAACCTTTTTTTGAAAATTCTAGTTTGAACTTCAGATGTGAATAGTTCTGAAGTATACACCAGTTATTGCTCCATTTCAGGTACTACAGGGCACATTTTTATTATTCCCCTGGCTTGAAAAGCAGAGGAGGATATTGCAAGGGTGCGCATGTATGTATGTATGTATGTGTATGTATGTGTGGGTGTGCCAGCTTTGGTTAGGTTTTCAGTTTTTGTGTCTCCTTCGAAAAGTTTAAGTCCGATGTAAACCAGACGTGGGGTTAGGTGCAATAGGGGGTTCCTTCATATGTGGATGGTGTCAAAGGTCATGGACAAAGGTCAAAGGTCATCTGAGGTCATGTACCAGACTGCTTCTGCAAGGCGGGATGTCGCAAGTTTACTTGCAGTATTTTTGTATTAGGCAAGTGCAATCTAGCAAAGTACACTGCATACTTTTCACATAGAGCCGCAGTTCATAATGGTCATAAGTGTGTCAAATGTTACCACTGTTAATATTTGCCCCATAGACCCACTCTGAATCATTGGTGCTTAATTGTCCTTGCCGAACTAAGTTCTTGTCCTCGCCGAAACTATAGTTGGGAATGGGGACTATAAAATGGGATCTGTCTGTATCTGAATTAAGGGGGGTGGTGGTCTGGTGTAGTTTAATTTGCCACTTATTAGTGATTGCGACATTCACAGGGATATACTTTACGCATTGCGGAAATATGAGTGTGCCTTGTTGAGCTCTCCTGAGTGTGCTGGTATTTGCCCTGTACAAGCAAATTGCTAGTTATTATTATCTCAATTTACCCATGTCATTCTTTAGGGAGCTGGTCCTGGCTGTGATTATTTCTATGTAGGTTGTTCTAGGGCTTGGCCTGAGTGTGCTGGTATTTGCCCTGTACAAGCAAATTGCTAGTTCACTGGTCCTGGCTGTGATTGTTTCTATGTAGGGTTGACCGGGGTTCACTGATCTCCAGTGTGGGCTCCCAGGATATATGGTACAAGTTGGGCGACTCTCAGTAAATGTTTAACCTGTGGTTTGGATGTGCACTATAAAGAACATCACTCTGAGGCCATAGCTTGTTCTGCTTGAGCAATCAATCTATAAATATAGACTCTTTCCTTTCCTTGCAGCGTGTTGTATGTGGTCCTATTTCACGGAAGTGCATTGGCTTTGACTGGTTGATATGCTTTAACCCTAACCCTATTTTGGTTTCTAGCCTATCTCCCGAAGGGAAGGAAGGGAAGGGGTAAAGGATAGAAGCTAAAGAAGATTGCACATCGTGGCAGGATTCAAACCGGGGCCTCCGGCGCACCATTCCCATGAGCAGGGATGGCAAGCCACGAGGAGTCGCTGACCGGCCAGACAATTTCGTGCCCATGAGTCTTGGTACGATGACGTCATCGCACCCTTTTGGACTTTTTCTAGCCTCAGCTCATTGAGTTTTAGTGGGTTTTGGTTGTGATAGGGTTAGTGGACATAATGCATACCTGGCAACATTGAGAACCCAAAAATCAGAATGCATGTGTCGTGAACACTCATCAAACGAAGCCTTATTGGTGGTGTCCATTTGTGATCCACTTTAAGGCCTCTAGTGGAGTAACAGGGATGGTTGGCAGGTATGATAATGAAATAGACCCTTACTGAAGCCACTTTCACAAATGAACTAATATTATTTCCCTTGTAAACACTTCACTTCTCTGCCACAGACAGCCAGTATACTGACATTACTGCGCATTTTTTCAAAACAGTCATCAGTTCAGACCATTGCTGTTGTATATGTGCTAATCCAGTCATATCAATATCTTATTACAATGTTATAGATATCTAGAATGTTTCTTCCAGATATTGTAAATTCTGGCAGGGATGTCAACACCTTGATTTTCCGTCGCGGAAAGCCTGTAACTCTTGCTGATTTTTACAGAATCGATGTCGGGAGGGGCAGGGGTGTGATTCTTCAGGATTTTTTATTTTTAAAATTTCCACAACTTATTTAATTTCAGCCTGTTCTAATGCATTTTAGGTCAATTTTACACTGTTTTTCAGGATTTTTTTTTACCAATTCAGGATTTTTCCACAAAAATCAATCACAGCCCTGTGATGAAACATCCAATTTTTGGAAGTGATTTCAGTAAGGGTCCCTTTTATAAACCGACTGTCCCAAAAAAACTATACAATCAAACTAAAAATTATAAAAATATAAACTGTGCATTTCTGTGAGATATTTTTAGTTCCCAAGCTAAATCCTCATTTTTATACCATCCAATTTGATGGACCCTAACCGGAGATATTGTCAATTGAACACAAAAGATAAAATACCACTTGGGCCAGTTTCACTTGAATGTTCAAGAAACTAAAGGTGTAAGGCATGTAGCACCATTATGGGATTAATTAACCATTTTCAGAGAAAGAATATTGTACAGATTAGTTTTGATGCATTATCATGCATTGAACTAATCAATACTAGTGTCCAACCGATTCGCATCGGTAGTTTCCTTATCGGTCCGATAATACACTTTTCGAATCTGAATCGGCATCGGTGAAATTTCCTTCATTTACCGCTCTGATGAACCGATCAACCCTTATTATGACAAAGCAATAGTCTGGCTTCATTTTAGGTTCACAATCCTTCAAACTCGCCTACTTTACGTAATAGGCTAGTAATCCACTTTTCCCTACCTTTACATTTTCTGACCACAAATCGGGCTGTAGCGCTCCCAATATGGTCAAAGTGAGGGAAGGAAGGGGGAGAGAATAGAACAACTTACGGTGGAATGCCCAGGACGATACTTTAATTAAATTCTCAGTACACAATTCCAATGTTTTCCACACACCAATTGGATTTGACATAATTGGCGCTATTAATTTGCTTGTTTACAGCGTGGGAAAGTTCCATCATAGCCGGGCCCATAATTACATTATGTAGTATATTGTCTAGGTGATATGGGTATTTCCCCAGGTTTATTCACCTCGTCGGTGATCCAGTCATCGACATATCACTCACATACTTCTTGTTGACCAATCACAGCAATAATCAGGTCACTTGCTTTCTTTCCCCATTAGCCTGCCCCTCCCGTTGTGGGCGGGGCATAGTCTGAGAAGTCATACACAGCATTCTATGGCCAACACGTGCTTTAGAAGCTTACAGCTGTGACCTGCAGTTGTATGTTGAATGTTGCAATAACATTGGCGGGACTCTTGGTATTTGCATAATCTTGTAGATTTCAGCTGGACTGCAAGTAATGCCACTTGAATTGTACTATGTCGATTAGACTTGGGAATACTGGGAATACTTAACAAAAATAAAGGTAAATTAAGATTTATCTGGCTAATATGAACACAAATGTGTTCTCAGATTGTATGGTCTATCTCTGAATATGTGTCAAGAATTTAGGACGGCTATTTCAACTTTGGTTTACGATAATAATCTCAATTCCCATTTCCACTTTTTTCAATCTAATAAACAATGGAACTATCTATCAATGGATGATAACAGGGTGAGTTAATACGTATACACTATACACAAACACACGGGTAGATTATTGATTGCGGTTTGTTATTTTATGGGCTTCCAGCTCGGCAATGGACTGAGTATGCAATTTTTAAAGCGAAATTCGGATCGGATCGGCAGATTAAAGAGAAAATCGGAATCGGCTATTCAGAACTTGGGGTGATCGGTTGGACACTAATCAGTACATTATTTTCAACCGTGAAATCACCCAGAAAGTATGTATTAGGAATTGGGGACTCGTCTCATTGGGACATAACAAAATTTCCTGTATATTTTTGGGGGGAGTTTGACTGCTGAACTAATGGAACAGCCACACTCTCTGTTGGGGGACAAATGAGCAGACAATGCTTTATGTGGAGGGCAGATTGACCCTTCCTCTATTTCCCACTGCCTCCAAATACAAGGATTAACATATGAAGAAAAGATGTTGGGTGTTCATAGGATCTCAGGGCGTTTTCATGGTTGCTACTTCTCTGAAACCTGGAGTAAGCTGAGACAATTACAAACTGTTTGGAATTGAAATTTTCAATGGCTACATTATTTACTGGCAATTGCGACATAACTTATGTTATATCACAAGAATCAACACTTTATACTTATTTTTTATTTTCAATACAGATGGTCTTGAAGTTGATATCAGGAGAGCTGAAACTGGACCAACAGGTTTTTTTGAATGTCTCAGCTAATTGCCATAACTCCTGAACCAGTCCCCCAAATTACACGAACTAAAAATTTCTTTGAAAGCTTGAACATCGCTAAAGAGAATGCAGTTGAGATGAACTTAAGTTTTTGGGCAAAAAATCAGTGATTGTCTACTATAGTTTTTTTTTGGACATTCCCCCCCCCTGTATGTTGGAATTTTTATGTCATCTGTTCCTTTAAAGTAGCACTATAGCACATATGATCATTTGACTGCCTTTTGCTAAAGAAATACTGAAATCTTCACGACATTAAGGAATATAACCAAAACCACCATGTACCTTTTTGTAACAAAAAACTTGGTATATTACCAGAGTTTTGCTTTTAATAATTCCTCTTTAGTACATACATATTTTCATGTTTAGCAAAAATATTGAGTGCAGAATCTGATACTACAGTGATCTACTAACATTTTTTTTTCTGCACGGATCCTGCATTGGGTTGGGATATGATTGAAAATACACTTCATGCAATGTCATATTGGTATTACGGTCCATATTACCTTTTCATTTTGGGAGATAAAATATGCGTAGTCATACATGGTTCTATCGAACACTTTGTGATTATTTTAACGTAAAATAACCAGACAAAAAAAATGTTTAACTACACCATATTTTCTAACTACCATATTTTCTTTTGTGGGGTTTTGGGTGGGATTATTCTACCTTTGAAATAAACACACCAATTTTTTAACCATATTCCTAACAATACCAAAATCATGCTGTCAACAGGGAGTACACACTGATAATTTTACATTATAAATTGATAGCAGATTTGCCCAACTCACACTACTTTTGTCAAATGAAAGAGATGCTGTTATTTCAAAGAAATTATCTGTCGTGAGGTATGCCATTTTTCGTACAGTGTGGGTACAGCCATGTTGAACGTGTTAAAGTGACGGAGGAGATTTTTTGAGGATACAAATTTCTCATCAAATTGCACTTGATAAGGATGTAGAGATGTAGACCACCTACCAGAGAACGTTTCGAAGGTTATTGGAAAAACAAGCACGAAAGAGAACCGCAAACCTTGTCCCCATAGACACACCATGCTTTGACTTTTTCGTGCACGACAGAATATACCAAATCATCATCTTATTACATAAGACGGGCATATCACTTCAGGTGTGCCTAATTCACATTGGAAGCATGCCAAATATGCAAAGAAACCCCGGGTTCGAAAAAAATTGGGGGCGCTTCTTTCTGGAAATCTCCTCATGTCCATCTTTCAACATGGTATCCGAGAAGATGCTGGCTATGGTTTGGCATTGGAATATAACTGAACAACTAAATTTGAAAAATGCAGTTTGGTCTTACTCAAGCCAGTTCAACGACTTTCTTAAGATGCCCTAGCTCATGCTGGCCGTTTGTACTGTACTGACATCAGTATAGTTCCACCTAAAGTTTTGAGGAAATTCCAGAAACAGAGCACTTATAAGCCCACTTTAAATTAAGGCTCTTTTTGATGCAAATGTTTCTGTAGGGAAAAGTATTTTTTTCAATCAGTGGCTACATTAATATATACGTGCAATACAACACATAACAAACAGGCAAAATATGACATCTTGGTTGTCGCATTTGGGACAGCACCCGAGTAAAGTCCCACACCTGGATTCTGACCATATATTATAAAACAGTGGGACTATACTTGATCGAGTCAGTACAGTAGTTTGCAGTGCAGTGGCATTTCACAAGTTAAAGGGACAACCTGAAATCCTTGCTGCAATTTGCAGATAGCAGTAACTGGTCAGAACATTACAAAATCATTTTATTAAAGCGATCATGAAATGGGATTATATATCTTAAATGATAGGCCTAGGTTGTATCTAACATAAAAGTCAATACAGCAATAGAAATCAAATTTGGGTCAAATTGCTGTTGGCCACTTCTATTTCAAAAAAGGGTCAGAAAGAGTTATAGATTAGTTGTGACATCGGCAGATGAGTAGAATTTTTTTTGAATAGGTGCATCCAGCATCAATCAAAAGTGACAACAGAGGGTAAGTGTAATGTATGTGGGTTTATATTAATATTTTTTTTTTTTTTTTTTTTACTTCAAACTTGACCTGAATTGGAATGTGTATTATATGTATATTAAAACATCAGTTCTGAAATGGCAGTCGATGTGTGTGCATCTCAATTTTATTTTGTCTCTGTTGTGTAGTTACAAACATAACAAATTGGCGACGAGGATAAAACTTGAATTTCTTCACAATGACATGGATGAACTCCGCTACCAACCTGCGTTAATGGTTGGCCATCATCACTGTTGATTTGCAGTAAATGGAGAAGTAACACCATTTGCCACACCCTATTCTACAAGCTGTGAAGTTCAACAACTGGTTTTGAACATGGCTGTACCTCGTATAGGACACTTAGAGCCTTATGACCTGTCTTCTAAGGACTGGGAGTGCTATGTAGAACGAGTGGACTTGTACTTTCTTGCTAACAAGATTAAAGATGAACAAAAAGTTGCTTCATTCCTCAGTGTGGTTGGAAAAGATTTTTTTTTTTTTTTTTTTTTTGTTTCAAAACATAGCCATTACTGACACTACTGTTAATTAAATGAAAGATGAATGTTAAAATGCAT
This sequence comes from Ophioderma brevispina, assembly GCA_023653785.1. Taxonomy (NCBI): domain Eukaryota; kingdom Metazoa; phylum Echinodermata; class Ophiuroidea; order Amphilepidida; family Ophiodermatidae; genus Ophioderma; species Ophioderma brevispina. The sequence continues at coordinate 151,395 of JAMKCH010000580.1, forward strand.
AAGAGATATAAAAGGACATTCTTCCTTATGATTGATTCCAAAAGTTATTTGTAAGTTTTTGGACTAGGAGGGAGGAATTGTAATGTATGTGGGTTTATATTAATATTTGTAACATAATAATAACCCTTGTTTTCTAGTGCAAGTACAAGGTTCTGACCTATGATCTCAACATCTGGTTTTTCTTATAACTTTCAAGCAAACAGTACAGAATGGCCAGTCCATTAATCATTACTTCAAACTTGACCTGAATTGGAATGTGTATTATATGTATATTAAAACATCAGTTCTGAAATGGCAGTCGATGTGTGTGCATCTCAATTTTATTTTGTCTCTGTTGTGTAGTTACAAACATAACAGTAAGCTTATTCATGCCCTCAGTGATAATCAAAAATCACTGTACTGATCTGCTAATGTAACAATCATATAATCACCATTTCTGCCCCTTCTCCCTTTGTCATGATCAGGTGCATGTTTATTCTATTTTGTTTTTTTTTTTTTTTTTTTTTTGATGCAAATGTTTCTGTAGGGAAAAGTATTTTTTTCAATCAGTGGCTACATTAATATATACGTGCAATACACCACATAACAAACAGGCAAAATATGACATCTTGGTTGTCGCATTTGGGACAGCACCCGAGTAAAGTCCCACACCTGGATTCTGACCATATATTATAAAACAGTGGGACTATACTTGATCGAGTCAGTACAGTAGTTTGCAGTGCAGTGGCATTTCACAAGTTAAAGGGACAACCTGAAATCCTTGCTGCAGATAGCAGTAACTGGTCAGAACATTACAAAATCATTTTATTAAAGCGATCATGAAATGGGATTATATATCTTAAATGATAGGCCTAGGTTGTATCTAACATAAAAGGCAATACAGCAATAGAAATCAAATTTGGGTCAAATTGCTGTTGGCCACTTCTATTTCAAAAAAGGGTCAGAAAGAGTTATGGATTAGTTGTGACATCGGCAGATGAGTAGAATTTTTTTTGAATAGGTGCATCCAGCATCAATCAAAGTGACAACAGAGGGTAAGCTTATTCATGCCCTCAGTGATAATCAAAAATCACTGTACTGATCTGCTAATGTAACAATCATATAATCACCATTTCTGCCCCTTCTCCTTTTGTCATGATCAGGTGCATGTTTATTCTATTTTGTGTTAAATTGTTGCATTTTATGTTAGCTTCAGATAAAACAAAGCCTATCATTTGAGATTGATATTTTACAGTGGGATTAAAAATTACTTGGACACCAGATACACACAAATAGTGAGTATAACAAGCTATGCAATTGCACATGCAGTCCATGTGAGCTTGTGTTCGTTCATGTCCAACAAATTATTAATCACCGACTGTACTTCAAACGAACAACCAACACAGACTTGCGAGTTGAGTCTCTTTTGGCTGTCACCACTCATATATTTTATGTCTGCAGGCAAGCCTGCACTGTCAGGCCAATAGTATGAAGCGATGGTTATTATTGCATATGAAAGTGAATAAACTTGAAATTATTCCTGAACCACGTTTTACATTTAAGAACATAATTATATATATGCAGTGCAATATAGGATGTAACTGTTTGATTATTAACATACTGGGTTTTCTTGAAAAGTAATAAAGATTTCAAATATTTGAGAGAAATGAAGCTTGAGGTCCCATGAAATTGCTTGGTATGATGATGTTACTCACCATCAGTGATTTTCTTCAAAATGTAACGCATGTCTTTGCACATCAGTAATGGTATGCTGGGTTCAGTGTAGGGATTAGGATACAGTTCAGCATAACTTCAGGGTTAGTGTTTAGGGACACAGAGTTGGAGATTATAAAGTTGTATGGGTTTGGTTTAATGTTGGCATATTGTTACTGACTCTGCACAGTCAAACCCTGTTCACAAAACATTATACTTGAAGTCATAACTTCTTAGACATAAATCCACGTGTTGATCATTGCATATACTGCATTATGTTCTAAACCAGAGTAAAGTAATTATTTGATATGCTGCTGTTGAATAATGACATATTGTGGCTTTATTTTGTAGCCAACACTAGTACCAATAACTGCATAAGGCCAAACTCTACATGGTCAAGCAATTTCATGGGACAGTGAAGATTCTGTTTCACACAAGAGTGACAATATATTCAGCCTAGTTTGAGGTAATTTTTACAGCACAACCAGATTCTTACTTGTGGTGTACCCACTATTTCAGCTATTCCAAGGCTAACCTTCGAGCCATTATTGATGCAAGACCTACAGCTATGGTATAGTAAAGTCACTGGCACACAGGGTAGCTGTTTTGTTTGTAGTACCCATTGTGTAGTGTACAGGCGACTGACAGGAGTTGCTAACTGATGTCACCAGTAACAGAGTACCACACAAGTACTCTGCTACCAGCTTCCAAGTAGACGAGACAACTTTGGCCCATAAGGGATGCCAAAGATTAATTGATTTAAACTTAGTAATAGTAATAAATGAATTGAGCAATGCCAAAAACCCTTAAAGGTCCCAGGAAATGAGAAGATAAACCTATTCCAAATCTTTACAGGACATTCCATTCCAATAAACAGGGCCAAAAAAAAAAAAAAGAATACACTACCAGTGACATCATTAGTGAAACTATTGATTTTCAGTCAGTGTCATGAATAGATTCACACCAGTCACCTGGAATTTTCCTCTCTGAAAAATCAATAGTTTCACTAATGATGTCATCACCAACCCAAATATTGAATGCTTCTCATCCCTCCTTGTAGACTTGACACAAACCACATCAATTCTATTTGCATTTCCTGGGACCTTTAAAATGCACCTTTCATAAAAAGCTACAACATATGTGACCACAAGTTTACATAAGAGTACCTTCAAAAGGCAGTTGTCATGATGCACTGTGGTTTAGGTACCCATGCTGCAAGTACTCATTTGAAGAATCTGGTGGAGTATATTATACAATATGAACCAGATGATGTGAGATTTGTTTGTGTTGCCCCCTGTTGGTGTAAGAGAGAAAGTCTGAAAACCTAGGAAATCTCTTTTTTTTCTGTAACTTATTTCAAATTAAATAATGCATTCTTGTTAATAAACTGCATATTGTGACCAATTTAGATCAGGAAATGAAATGTTATGCAAGTAACTTATGACCAGATTTATGTGGTCTGTAATAAAATAACAGAGGGTATCCTGAATGTCAACATGTGACATCATAGGTCACATCATCTATACTTGATGTCGTTAAGCAACCATTATATAAGATTTGCTTGCAATGTGCAAAGGATATAACCGAAATCCATTCTCAACCAAAATGATACAATTTGTGACCCATAGGCATTCCAAACTACATCATAAACCGGTTCTGTTGCTATCCTCATTTTCCATGCAATGAAAAAAAAAACCAGGCACGTTCACTGATCCCACATCAAAACAGATAAAGTGAATGGTTTGGTGATAAAAATTGAAGACAGAGAGCTTCTCTATCAAAAACTTTGTTTCTAACAATAAACTTGAATCTCTGAAACAGTGAGAGGGAACATATTCAGGATAGTTTTAAGACCAAAACATTTTACAGTGCACACAGAAAATGCAGGGCTGTGGTGAGGGAAGTTTGGGTAACAAAACCTGGCTCAAAAAATCTCAAGCAATTTAAATAAAAGATTACACAGAAAACCGTGTTAATATCAACATTTTGCACACATTTGCCTATGTTAATGAACATACATTCAGTACTAATTGCGATGTCGGCATCTGTGGTTTGGCAACTCATAGGTAAAATAATATTCTGACAATGTGAAAATTGCATAAAATTTCACAGCAGTTTCAAACTGAAAAATATCTCAAAATCTTTGCTGCATATTTCAAAATATTTAAGATGCCCAAGGAAGCAGATATGTGTAAATATATAAAAAGAAACCACCCCATGCTTGGCATAAACCAGTTTGCACACTCATACTAATTAGTTACATAAACCAAAACACACAAAATGATGAAGAACACACTAGCGTGACAGAATTAAAAAAAGAAACATGTGACAACTCAGGGTGCAATAAACAAGCGTTTCAATCTATATACATTTGTATTTTTCAGCTGTTTTTGGCGTGCATAATGAATAACCAAAAAAAGGCCTCTCTCAAAATTACACGTTTCATTCATGTCCTCAACTCCAATACGTGAATACAACAAAAACTAAAAAAATAAGGACAGCGGTCCCAAATAGGTCGTCCAATTATGTGGTCAAAGAATAAGTGTACTAAAAAGCTACAGTAAGTTGGAAAGGTCTCAACCAAAAGATGTATACTAGGGCAATATAATGGCAATATAATAACTCTAAGTGACCCTCTAAATGACCTTTGACCTCATCTGTTACCTTATATAAGACCCCTTGTCTCAATGTATATATTTTAAGCATAACAAGTATGAACTCGATCCATGACTTTTCTAAAAAAGCTACAGTAAGTTGAAAAGTGTCAACTGAAACATGTACACTAGAGTAATTCGACCCTAAGTGACCCCTGAATGACCTTTGGCCTCATGTTGCCCCACATAAGACCTCGTTTCAATACATAAGCATACCAAGTATGAACTTAATCCATCACTACACAAGTTGAAAAAGTGCCAACAAAAAGGCGTATACTAAATGTTTGACACAAAGACACACACAAACATGAATCATGCTGACATAAGGTCTTTCCGATTGCATCGGATGACCTAGTAAGAATCATTTGCTGCAAAACTCCATCTTCTCATACACAAAACTTTCTTGCAATGTAAAGCCACAATGTACGTACAATTGACAATTCTCAAAATTACGCCACATGTTGCTGCCCACAAAAGGCACTCGGTAAAAAAAAAAATGATTCACAACAAATTGCTCCTGTGGAAATGCCGTTCCCAAGATGTCTGAAAGAAGTCAATTCTATAATGTGGTGTCAACCATTTATACGTGTACGTCAACTTTAACCTTTCAAATGTTAATTATATAGTCTGTTAGACAGGATTTTTAAAAAGCTTCAGTTGATTTTGACAGACTTTTTGAGATGTCACTTTTCAACATACTCCCAAGGTAAATAAAAATCCAATGAAGTTGGAAATTGGAAGTCTTTCAGTGTTCAATGTAGAAGCATGTGGAATCTCAATCAGAGTGCCAATTCACTGTAGGAGTAATAATGTAACCATGCATGCATGCTTCGTTGCCCTGACAATGGGTCCACATAAATCACAGGGCACACACTTTACATGGCAAAGTTTTAATTCCCAATGCTGGAAGCCCTGATGATTTGTTGGGACCCATTGTTGGGGCAACAAATCCTATCGCATGGTACTTATACAGTGTATAACTAGGGGGTTCTCAATTGGCGGCCCACCATGATTTTTTTGGCCCTTGACTTGCTCTAAAATATAAAGGGAAAAATAAGAAAGTCAGTGTGTTTGGCCCTCAAGTAGAAAACTTTTAAATATGTTTGCCATTCTCTGACCCTTCAGCTAATATAATTGAGAACCCCTGAACTTATAACTTAGAGCCATCTCATTACACAATACAATATCAACATTTGTCAACTTGCAACCTAATCAAAAGTTATAAAGACACATTAGAAAATGCTATCTCAACCCTTTCAACCCTCGTAGCTTTTGTATGGGATACAATACCAAAGTCAATGGCTTTGTGCATGTCTTCCAAATGACCTAAAATGAGACTTGTTTAGACTCATTTGAATGTGCTCTTCATATTAGGTCCAAATGACCTAAGACAAGGCTTCTTTGGACTATATGAATGTGCTCTTCATGCTGATTCCAATTATGATCACAGGAACTCAAATATGACCACAGAAATTCAAATTTAAAAATTGAGATTTAAATTTTGACATTTTTGGACAACAAAATTCAACTAAATAACAACAGTCATCAGCACAGTCAAGAGGGTTAAAAAAGCAAGACTCTACTTTCATAATGGGATTGTACTTAGTAATTATCTGTACCACAGTGTAATGGTAAGTTCACACTTCAGATGTTTGCCGGCACTAGCCTTTTCCACATGCTTTCCATACAAAGCATAATGTTTATACATCTGTTGTACAAAGCCTGTTCACAAGGCTAGTGTCGGCCGATGTCTGCCAAAGAGGTATGAACCCACCATCATTCTGCTTCACATGAGATTAACTTACAAAGTGCCCACTACAATAACATAGTCTTAAAAATAATAAAACTTTTAATTATCACACACATGCACCTAAACTTACAATGGCAACACCACTAAATGTGCCAAACAAGCTAGATCATACCAATAGGTTCCCTCATAAAGATATCACTTTAAGTTATCAATCTCATAGCATACATCCAACCTGTGTAACCAAACTTACTTAACAAAACGGTTGCTTTAGTCACACTTGTAAGTAAAAAAGGAACAATTAAAAACCTTACCTTGTACACCACTCAAAATATATTTAAAAACTACAGGAGTGCTGTCAACACTCTAAAAAAACAGCAAAGTTAGACTATTTGTTTTTCTTTTGAAAGAAATTTTTCAACACAAATGCTTGTCTCATCAGAAAAATCAACTGTGTATTTCAGTGTTTTATGTGGTTAACTTTCATTTAAACAGGATATCGCATATCAGTGGCATCTCTCAATGGACCTTATGATAGTTCATTACCCTCTTTGAATTGTACACAGTACATCTTACACGCACATCTTCAAGTTATTTAAAATAAATTATCTTTCACCGCTCAACTGTTCATTAAGAGCAATTTCAGCTATATTTTAAATAAATGATGTACATTCACTCGGTACACACACATAACTGTAGCAATGTGTGTCTTGACGGCACATGTTTTAACAGCATAATAAAGCCATGTAGCCATCCGGTCCAAAGTGTACCAGAATTATATATTCACACCATAGGTACAACTACATTGTATCGTTTACTTGCTACATCCAAGGATACCCTGGAACAGTTGTGCCAAATTGCTGCTGCATCATCATGGAAACCAGACAAAGGGGTCATGTTGGCAATGATATAAATGAAGTGACAGGTCAACCCTAACCCAAATTATCTCAACCAACAACTGAGATGGCTTGGGCTTCATTGGACATGTGCTGAGAAAGCCAAAGGATGACCTAATAGTGCTATTTGCCAGCCGGACATGGTGCTCACGGGAGAGGGGGACCTGGTTTGTATCCCGGGTTTGTATATACAGTACAATAGACTCCTCTTCAAATATGTTGAACTTGCACCCAGGGAGATCTGTGAAGCTATAAAGGATAGATCAAAGTGGAGGTAAATTTTGCCTGGGTGTTTGCTCATCTAACTAGCAGTAGTACCATTCAAAGATGTGAAAGGCTACACACACTGCTGTTTCACCGTAATTAAGCTTGGTAAATGGAGGTAGCGGGATAGCGTAGTGGTAGAGTGCTCGCCCCCTTACCCAAAGCCTGCGAGTTCGATCCCCGGCAGGGGCACCTCCAGTTTACCCAGCTGTAAATGGGTAGCTGGTCTGTTTAGATTGGCGAAGGTACATGAGGCGGAGAAAGAAACTGGCCACCCTACTCCATAATACCGAGGCCTTGTTTGCAATGCCGCTCTACCGGCTTGCCCCCGACGCTGTTATGCATGTAACAGCACATGACCTCACCATGTTCCATCACCATGCCACATAAGAAGTTCATTGACTTTTTGGTTTAGTCTGCAGAGTGGATTAACCATATATCTATCCAATAACATAACCCCCCACATACAGTGTGCTGTGGGGGGAAAGAAAACCCCTGCACTTTGGTATATATGTGACATGTTGCCGGAAAACACTTTAATGCTAAATCGAACTACACATGCATGGGAGTGCTGATACCGTGAACTAGTGGCATTTCAGAAATGTTTAAACTCCTATTAGAAAGGCCCATTTGAAGATACCAAGAATGTGAACAAATCAATCCACTCACACAATCATGTAAACACTTTTCAACTCAAACCCTAATTTCAAGCTTGCAATCATACGAGAACTAACTCAATTAAGATGACTATCACAAATGTGATGTCATTATAAGAATTACATCTGTTGCACCAATCTTAAATTATGCTAGTGAGTTTCATACTTGTAAAATAGAAAATTTAAAAGTATTTGTTATATACAGGAATGGTACACTTCTTTAAATAAGATAAACTTCTCCTAAATTGTTAGATTGCCTCTCTTTAAATTGCTATTAAAGTATAATAACTTTAAAAAAAACTTTAATTGAACATTAAAATACACTACAGTAGTGGAAACTAATAATACTATAAGGTACATGTATGTGAAATTATGCACATATTCCAATCAAGTGTTGTTAGTAATGTTACTAAAACTTCAAGGCTGGTATTCTAAAAGGGAGTCTAACATTAGACCTGGGTTTAAACCAGGGTTAGTCCTACAAGAGTGGACATTTTTTCCTTCCAACATACTCTAAAAATGTGCTGTAACGGGTGAGAAAATTCCCCATAGACGGGCCATTCCGGCCTATCCATGAGGAATTCTCTCACTCATTACATTTAACTTTCATACATTTGAAAGGAAAGAAGGTCCAGTCATGTAGGACTAACCTTGGTTTAAACCCGGGTCTAAAGTTAGACTCCCTTTCATAATACTGGGCCAAGAAGATAACTTACAGAAGTTACTTGAAGTAAAGAGTGTGAATATGTATTACAGAGACAAAAAGATGTTTTATATTAGGCATTCTGGAGTACAACATTCAGTCTCATATTAATTACCATAAATATGCAATAATGTGAAATGAGAAATACATACTTTGTGAAATGTGGAAATGGATCTCTTATGATGTGAATATTCACTATGCAAATTGTCTGCTCTATCAATATTTTGGGCTATTACAAAAACCAAAAAAATGTATATGCTCTCTGCTTTCCTTTGGCAAACACTAGAAATCTGATCCTGCCTTTTTTCGCCCAAGACACTTGAAAATCAATACCTTTCCTCACAAAACAAGAGAAGCTATGTATTTTACTGGTTCTGGGAGTGTAGTTTTGTTGAAACAGATATGCCATTAGAAGAGTAACTACCCTCAGCCCGGGAAAGTTTTGTGTGGAAAGTTACGTCATTTCAACCAGGATCCTATGGGTTTATTTTGTTTTTGGCTACGTCATATACCATCAATTTTGGTGAAAAGTGGAAAAAACCAGAAGAATTCCATACATGTAAATACCACGGAAAGTTACACTTGCAATTCGTAGCCCTTTTGTTGCTGAATCGCCAGGACTGACCGGACTTCCAGGGGCTTAAGCATCCTCACAAGGACAAAGGTGCACCACTTGATCAGGTTTAGGGGTGAGCCAACAACACCCCAGTGACCAAAGGTATGATTTCTCTGAGACTTCTTCTTTGGGGGGGGCGGGACCACAAGAACCCATCTTCTAACTTTTTCCAATCCAGTAATACCGGGGGTTGTTCTCCCTAAGGGATGGCGAGGTAGAGTAAATCAAGCCCCAACTGCAGGCTTGATTTATTCTGCATCATCCCCCTAATCTTGGATTATGAACTGTTGAACCTCACACTATACAGTAGATAACACACCTACCCTTTCCCCATGTTGGACTCAAATGAGAAATGGAAATTTTGGTGTTTATTGATTCTAATTATTCCATTAGGTACCCTCTTCATAGATCTATACTCTCAACAGTAATTCGAAACATCTTCTGGAATACTCGTGCGTAAACGCCTGAGTGTGTGTGACAACGCGTGACCCCGGTAATCCAATACGCAACTCAACGTGCACGTGCCATGTGTTCAGAACTATGTGTAACAAATTCTTTTTATTTTGGCCTTTGGGTTAACCCCATGATGTGCTTTCCAGTCGCAGCGAGCGAGTTCTGCTCATGAGCATGCGTAACATTTGGATCTTGGGTAAAGACTGGTGTTGCGCACGCCATCACTCACTGCATCTGGAGACATCATGGCCTTGGGGTTTTTGTTAGTGGTAGGCCATAAATAAAAGAATGTGTCCCTGTAACACTTTTAGGGGAAACTTATGAAACTCCTTCGTAAGTTTAACTGAACAAACTGAAATGCCCACCCCTTTTCTTGACAGAATGCCTTGTCATATGTTTATGTTGTAATTTTGGACATAGAAGTACAGTTGTTCTATAATGACTGAATTTATTTATATACGATCTTCTTCTCAAGACTAGTAAAAATATGATTGAAAAAGATCACCAAACAAACTGCCTTGGTCAATGGTAAATTGACCAGCTCCCAAATAAAACCTAAACTCAACTTGTGGATCTATTCAAAATGTAATACATATTTTTTTCTTTGTACAAAATCAAACGATGCCATCATAGTTCATCTACACTTAGCATGAGAGATGTAATGGCACTGTAGACACATCTCTATAAGTCAATTTTGCAAATTCTCACCAAACCTTCTGTCATCTCCAGAGAAACAAACCCTCATCAAAAACTGTCACACAGCGGTCCAACCCTTTGCAATAATGTCCTATACAATTTAAGTCAGTGGCGACACAATTTGGACAATGCATATAGGTAGGGGCAAGCAAGAGCTATCACCATTCTAAAAATCAGAAAATCAATGGTGGGAAGTTTGGCAATTTTAGGCACCCCCTGTTGCCTAATTTCCACAGATAATCCGTGTAAACTTCATTTTGAAAGCAAATCATGTTTGCCAGCAATGTATTCATAAAATATGCACAGGATGTAGTTTTTTTGTGGAATACATACTCCAAATCAAAACTCAGTCCACTCTTTGTCGTAATATACGACACTTTCAAACAACTATATTGAATAGATCACTCATAGCAATCTAGTTTGTGGCTTCGAATTTTTCACTGGATAATATAATAGGAAAAAGCAATTTTTGTTACTAGGAAAGTGTAAAATAAATCAATCCATAAAACCCTTCTGTGCATTGGCCTATCACTACCTGCTCGCCTTTGTACATTATTCCTGACAGACCCTATGATGACATAACTAGACATTAATGGCTCAAAGGTTCCACCTATTTACACCTGGGAATTTGGAGTGTTGAGATATGCAACTTAGTTTAATACTGCAAAATAACCACCTCTTATTCTGGGGCATGATGCTAGAGTGTGCACCGTCATAAACAACCACACACGTAAAAAAATGTAAGAGAAGGGGAAGCATGCGGGACCTTGATATTTATGATCTTTCATGAGATACCCTGCGCCCTTGTCTGCTGGTCCGTGTTACTGTCCAACGCCCTCAGAGTAGATGCCATGCTGGCACCCGCGAATCACCCTAAATTCCCCGGACCGACCCGACTCAGACGAAACCGGGTCGGGTAATTTAGCACATTATTCCCGTTCGTCCGTGAGCATTTGGACGGGTCGGGTAGGGTCGGGCTATGTGGCTTTCGGTGCGGGGAAATAATTTTAAAGCTGTTAAAAAATCAGAGCAACATATATGAACATGTCATATCTGGGACTGACCGGTTTCATCTAGTTCTGCAACCTCACAAGATCACATTTTTCCCGCGACGGTTCGCCCTTAGACTTGTATGTAGTAATCGGGAGTACTCCGCCCCATTTCTCAAAAATGGTTTGTCTGAAATAATTTTACACTACATGCACATACAGATTAGTACGATCGGCCGTAAATTTAATGACTTCAAAATCCAAAGTTGTTTGTGTATACACTAGATTCGCGAGTTTGCCAGTTTCAGTTCTTTGAATACATATAGCTAACAAGCACTGCACTGTGCGGCGCTTCCCCACTGATCTCTTCACATACCGGCTGAAGCTGTTTCGCGGTCTGTACCTGGAAAACTGTAATTCCCTGTAATATTGAGAGAGAAAACGAGTGGAACCAGCGGCAAACGTCGGACAGGGGGGTAATGACATGCCAACCTAACGCAACATCGCATTCCCTGATTCGGACAAAAGTCGATCGATCTTCTGTTCTGATTGTAAATTGTTAAACATTGCCTTTATTTTGAAAGATATAACATGACCCATATAGGGATTTTTGGCTTGAAACATGGCCCATGTTCTAGGTATTTTTTCCCTGGGAAAAACTAACCCAATTGGGACTTTCATACTATAGTGCGCCCTCCACGACAACTGCAACTTGTTTAATTTTCATTATTAAAAAACAATAAGTCGACAATTAGTAATAATGGCCCAGTAAACATGTATATAGAGTCTAGGGTGTTAAAGGCTCATGATATGGTCTTTTTTCTGTCATAACTGTGTCAACACTGTTTACCTACTGCAAAAACACACCCATAAAACGAATCTTCTACTTAACTTCCACGAAAAAATGCGATCAACTATGACAACAGTCTTGGAAGGAAATTTGAGAGCAAATGTGGTGCTATATGAAGCCAGATCCTTCAATCGCGTGGTTAACGTTGTTGTTGCATGAGCGCCGTCGTCTCGTGTGCGGGTTTGAGACGTTCCGTGCTCGGACCTCGTGGATTCAATAGGCGTGGTCGGACCCCATACCAGAAATTAGACCAAATTTGAATAAATAAACGTTCTAGCAGTCCTAGGTATTTTTGAAATGGCGCAAAATTGAATTTTCAAATGCCATTTTTCACCAAATTTCTTCTACGACCTAAAAGTTTCCACGGAACAATATTGGCTTTAACTGATGCCTTCTTGCCGTTATGGTAAAAATTGAATGAATTCATCAAGCAGTTTTTTGTAGGAATCAATCAGGCATATTAATACCGATTTAGGGATTTTTTCCTTCATAGAGCCTCCACATTAGCCTGGAACCTCCAAAATCCCAACGCTAGTATCGAACAATCGGGCGTCCTTCCCGCACGGCCATAGGCCTAAATCCCCCCATCTTTTTGGATGAGGTGGAGGGTAAATACGTCATCCTTCCCAATGTTTGATGGCCCTGTCCATGCCGTTTTGACCACAAATCACCGTCATCTACTATTTTATTCGAAAAATTGTAAATTTCCCTTTCTGCGCGCTTCGCCGCATTTTGTGTTCTAATTACAATCACCTTTAACGATTTTAGCTCTAATGGCAAACTTTTAGCGCGCTCCGCGCGCCCATTTGCTAGCATGATTCTTTTCGTCAAACCCCACGTCATTCATTTTTCATCAACCCCATCCCCCGCAATGTAAAACGGAATGGTACGCCACTGATAAGGTTATCCTTCTCATCACATTTCGTTATTCACTGCTATAGGTCCTAACAGTTTACAACATATTTTTTTGTCATTATTCTACTCGGATTTCGGAAGGTACACGTTGACCAAGAAGGGCAATGGCGCAAGTTATTCCGTAATCAATTTTTTGAACATACCGTCATACCAAGTAGCGCGGTAACACCAAGACAATTGAATCTGAAACAACTTCACAACTCGTTCTACCGGGGAATTGACGTGATCATCCGTGTCCTGGTCTATAAAATAAGTATGCCGTCCCTGAAAAAAAAAGCTAGCCGTTCCCGGTGCGGGCGGTTTTGCCCTTAAATATCGGGTACTGGTCGGGGCGGTGACGGATACACCGGGGTAGTCCAGGGTCGGGGTGAAAAAAATCTTGCCCCGCAGGGCTCTACCTCAGATGGGCCAACCGGACAGCACTCTGGTACCTAGAGGCTTATTGCACGTAAACCGACCCTGGATGATCCCCTACCGTTTCAATAGGGGAGGTCTGCAACTTTTTTACGTGCTCATGATTGACTCCACTGACACCCGGGACCAACAGCTTTACAATGACTCTCCCGAACCGGAGGCGCAGGGCAACCCATTGCATATACCTCACAATCTACGCCATGGGGGGAACGAGGAATCCAGTCCATAGTCACACTACATAAGGCTGCGTGATTATGCAATTTCCGGCCTTTAGACACTATTTGAGTATGACCAAGAAACCAGACTCTTGCGGGGCTCGACCCAGGGCCGCTCGGTCGATCTTATACACTGCCGACGGTTCAGCTCCTTAGACCGCCGCCACCTCGCCCTCACCCCTAACAAGTGTTGAAAAAAAATGTGCGCTTGGCCGACCTCGAACCCGCAACCTCCATATTACTAGCACGGCGCTCTTGGCAACTGAAGCTAACAAGCCTGGGTTTGTAGAGGAGCGATAGATACCATCTATAGGTGTTAGGTCCGAAAGGGTGAACCGTTGGCAATGCCATCTGCTGCATAATACCCAATCAATAGTAATATTTATTTCAGGTGAGGGGGCTAAAGGTATGGTAAAATATCTCTTATAATAATAAAATAATAATAATACTATAATTAATAATAATGGTTCTATAAGGTGAAAATCTTCCGAAGAACTCAAGAGCGCACAGTAACAGAAACCAACACACCAAAAAACATAAATCTATTATCAGGAAAGCTTTATGAAAGAGATGACAGGTTTTTCAACTTTGTTTTGATTGAGGAGCGTGGGGATATTGCGAGGGTGGTTGAGTGAAATCCAAACGACCGGGGCAGCAAAACGAAACAAGCTTCACCTACTGTCCTAAGGCTAACTCAGGAATTTTGAGCAGTTTTTCAGTGGAAGATCTAAGAACGCGGGAAGGGTGAGAGATACACAAAACTCTTTTGTGGATTTTTTGTGACATTCCACTTGGTATCACAAATTTTTCCCTTGCTTATTCCAATCAAAAATAACATGAAACTGGTCCAGAGTTCTCACAATTCACAATTCAGACGTGAAGGCCATTTTGATACAGGTCTTTACCACAATTTTGTTAGTTTTGAGGTTGTACAGCAATGCACATGTAAATCCTGCCTCAGTGATAAACAAAGGTAAATCACCGTGATTTGGCGAGGTTTTTTGACTGCAACATGGTGGTATGGCTACCATGATTGGTAGGTCGCAAAGTCATCTGATGAGTAATAGACAAACGTAAGAGGTCTAAAAATACAGGCCTAATTAATGTTTCTGTTTTACAATAAACAAACACATTGACATAAATGTGTTCACTGAACTTATAAATAAATTTAAGGTCTTAAATAAGACAGAGGAATGGTCACCTTCACATGTAAATATGTGTGAAATAACGTGTTTATACAAGGCATTTTAAAGATACTTGTTCTGATTTATCATGTTCCCTACATGCATGCATGCTCATCACCAAAGTTTGAGGGAAACAAACTTGCGGTTTTTATAGTAGAAGTAATAATGCATATTGCAATGCCCTATTCACTATGCTAATACTGATTGTTAACCATTGAAACAACATTTTTGTTGCTAGCTTCGGAAAGACACAGATTTGGAGGCTGAAAAATGTATACTGCTTCTGAGTAAGTTAGGGGGTCCCAAAGATATCAGACCAAGTACCATTAAAAAAAATGTAAATATTTTTGAATAGGGAAATATAGGGGAAGATGAACAATTGTAGGGTCAATTGTAGCCATGTACTCCATCTTGGGACATGCAACTATGATAGCTTATTTCAGGTTGTGATTAATACAATGCACTTGTCCAAATCCCTTGCCTAACACATTCCTTACCAGCGAGCCAATTTCTGATGTCTGTGTATGAACATCAAAGTCTAACTGAGTACTGATCCATGTGAATATGATACATATTTGACAAAAGGAACTTATCTGTACAAAATATCTGTAGATTTTTATACATAGAATGGTTGTATAAGTACATGTACCTTTATATTGGACATTTTTCTGAGTTCTAATAAATATATCTATTTTTTTTGTGAGCGTAAATCTAACAGAGCAATTCTTTTCTTCAACACAATCGCGGAACTGGTACCCTGTGTGGTTTTCTTTACAACTTCCTCTACCTGCCACAAACCACTAAAACAGGTAGAGAACGGTTAGGGTTCAATATCATATCGGGCCTATTTCAAATCTAGCACACACCTTTATATTAAACATCTCACAACAAGCATCTTTTACTATTAAATTCATTTATCAATAAATTGGCAAGGATATCCACACATATTTCAGTTCCAAATTTGTACACCTTTTTCCTAATTCCATCACCATTTTATTATTTTTTACAAACATTAGTTTCCAGAGTAAAAGCTCTTTGACTGGTTAAGTCCTAAGTACTGTATTTTCCCTAAAAAGCAATTAGATGATAAACCAATCCCAAGTCATGTGACTCCGTGTATAGTACTTATTCACCAGCATTCAATGTCAATTGCAATGCAGTGTGGGATTCGTTAGAATTGTCCTTAACTATAAGCACTTATCATTAAGGTTCGAGGGAAATAAACTTGTGGTTTTGATAGTAGAAGTAATAATGCATATTGCAACACCATATTCACTATGCTAATACATATAGAAAGCCTTTAGAATGTTGAACCAGAAGTGTCTTCTGCTGAATCTTTGACACTTTGCTGTGTTCTTCTCTTAAAACTCTATGTTTTTCACTAACTTCCAAGGTTCCAGATGTCATTAGAAACATTCTTGAGATGGAATATAAAATTAAAAATTGGAAAATACATATTATTTGAAATCAAGGCTAAAAGGTTTGTTTGAAAATAGGTTGCCAAATTTTGCAGTCAGTGTAGGCCATTTTTTAGCATGGGATAATAAACAGATCTTTAGAATTTTCTGAAAACTTAGGGATGGGATTTTACTCAAGCATGGGATATACTCTGAATTGCTGTATTCTGTTGTCATGTGCTTCATTCTGTTAATGGCATAAAGTACATGATAAAGAGTAGGTGCCAAGGGTATTATAATTATGCCAAAATTGGATTAAAATCTTATACAATTTAGTAGAATGTTACAATTGCTTTCATATTGCAGTTTACCGATAAGGCCTCGTTTTAAATAAGCTCACGATAACAATGTTGCCTGATAGGACAATAATACAGTACCTCTAACTGTCCTCACTTTGCTTAATTTGCATTTCCCTGGTTTGGAGTAGGTTAGTTTTATTTTGACCACAATGTTTATGGTCGTGGTGGAATTATAACATCCATCAGCTACTAGTGTTTATCATTTTTTCTTCATGCATACCAAAGATGACCCCGTCAAATCCTATCCCCTTCACCTGATATCTTGGGCAGACAAGTTCTGTGCAGTAGCAAGCTACAGGGTACCAGTACTCATATTAAGTAAACCAAACCAACTTCCAGGCATGCTTTGAACAAAGCTGCAATATGGTAGAATTTAGCTGAGCTTTTAAGAAGACAAATAAGGTCCTGACTCTCCTCTTGATAATGCCGATTAGTCTTGAGTGCTTTGTTACAAACTTGTATTGATATTATTAAATATTGCTGCTATGGTATTGGGCGCAAACTTTTTAAAGAGGACCACATTGTAATGGTATAGGGGGGGGAAATCAACATCAACAAACAACAAATGAGGTAACGGGTAAATATATTCACTCTTTTGTTAATTTTTTTTTGTTTTTCAAGCTGGTGAGGACATCACAAGGCATAGGACATCACTCTCAAATCCAAACCCCTCCAGTTAATTTCTAGTAAAGCACTGTGGCAAATCTTCTCCCACAATCAAACACACCCGCAAACACCTCTTTCCATTGTTGAATGTCCGAGTTTTAAGCTGCTGCACTTTCGCTGCCACTGTCTTCCCATTGACAACTGCTATTTTACATAACTGTTTTCAGGTGGGCATTAAGTACCTGCTTGAAATATTTTTTATATATGTGGTGAGTTTACTCATATGCGCTTTACAGTCAGCCATTGCTGATAAGATTATCCGTGGCAAAACGTTCTTGTGTTGATCCACAACCTTGGTCCCCCCCAACTTGCCATCTTCCATAACTGTAGATAAACACATAAATTTGATCAAGTGTGAGAGAATAATAAATGAGGAGAGCAATACTATCACTATTTCCTTAATCCCTGGGGCACCATTTGCCTAGCAAAAACTATGCTGTCATTTCTGTCTGTCTACTGATCATTAGTCCTGTGCTTTCCACTGGATCATACATGCTCCCTAAGTTTTCTCGTGTCCTACAATCTTGTTCAAAAGTCCTCTGAACACTTGTTAATATTGGCAGCATTATTCCAGAGTCTAGGCTTGAAACGCATTTAACTATAACTTTTCTTTCCCCCTCCCTGTCCCCTCCCAAGTCAGTGTTTGAAATATATGCAGCGAGATTGACCAAGTGTGTTGTGCTCATGCAACATTGAATTGGCCAGGGCAGGAAACCAAACTGCCATAAAGTGTTATAAAATTTGAACAATATTGCCCGTTTCAATCCTCAGTCACAGATACAAGCCTCGACCTCGCTGGGTGTTGCCTATGGGCAATGTTGGTGTTACAAGTGGTACATGTACCAAGAAGACCTTATACTTATAGCTATTTTGGTGAAGGCACTCCGCCCAGATATGGCTAAAATAATAGACTTGACACGTCCTTAATTTTTTTTAGTGTGTTATCACGCGCTTTGGAATGAAACAACCAAACTTTACGATTCTCAATATTTTGAGGAGTCAAGTGTTGAAAATATCGGATCCCCGAAAATGATACATCAAAATCGGATGAAACAAACCCAAAATTTTATTGGTCTCGCTATGAGTTTTAAAATATGTTTCCAACTCACAGCTTGACCAATGAATTTGGGCTCAATCGATCCAATTGTATATGAAAATTTGGTGCTTTTTTGAAAAGTTGTTGCAAAGATGGGTCCAAAATGTCAAAGTTTGTGTGTGTTTTTTTGTATAACCGAGGAAAACCAGAGTGCCAATTGACACAAGGATTTTTCAGCCTCAATAAAGAAGGATAGGAATTCTTAATATTAATTTTATTATTTTTTGCTTTTTTTAAGTTTTTTATTTTTTTCGTTTTTTAAGTTTTTTCAAAAATCAATTTGTTTGGTACCCTTAGGAGCCAGCATATATTTATCACTAAGTGTTAAATCCATACTTTATTTACTTACACCAAAAGAATCTTTCAGCATGGTCAGGGTAGTACGACCACCACATGGCATGCTTGTCAGGTCTTTAGACTTGATAACTGAAATTAAAACATGCATGCAGGTTCACATCACTATCAATATTCAGTTACTCCCCTGTCAGTAACAAGTTTTCATAACCAAAACGGTAGTATCCAAGGTCACTAAGTTTTACTTAAATTTGGTAATATGCAAAAACTCTTTTTTATATGTTTTATACAGGGTGAATAAAAAAAAAACGACCCTGATTGTGTCCATCAATTTGAATTTTTAAGTAACATATATCTCCAACACATGTATTATCATCTGAAAGCCTAGTTCATTTCTTTAATTTGCCTGCACAGATCATTCAGCATATCGGTGTTGTTAAGTATAGGCTACAGTCGTTTGAATCCAAGTTAGTCTCTTTACCACCTTCTTTACCACCAGCTCTGTCCACGGAGTTCACATTTGCTTATTTGGCCGCCGTGCATCAAAGAATGGGAATCCGTGGATAGGGGTAAAAGCTGTAACTATTGTCCATCTAATCATAAGGATTTCAAATGTATAGTTTGTACCACCTCCGACCATTGGTTTTGGAGTTATAGGGTACAATGTTAAAAAAGGTCAATCTCAATTTGTACAGGGGTCAACATTAAAATTTAACTGATTAATATTTTAATACTTGCAAATTATTGCCTGAGGTACGAGGACTCCTAAAAGTATAGTTTGATTATGTTAAATGTTTACTTACGGGATAAGGTCATAGAGCACCACCATTGCATGTTTGCCCTATCCTATTTTGTGTCACATAACCTGGTACCTATGAATGGGCAGATCGGTACAAACTATTCCTTATTTTGACACAAGCTAGATTGAACCATTTCATTTTTTACCAAATTGGAACCAACTTTCTGATTTTGACGCCCTGTACAAATACAGCATTGACTTTTTTAACAATTTTAGCCATTTTCCCATAACTCCCAAACCAATGGTCATAGATGGTACAACTATACATTTTTTTGGAATCCTTATCACTAGACGTACAGTTCTTGGGTCATACATTTCAACAGGATTGGCGCATTTTAAAATTTGACCCCGGTGTAAATTAAAATAAATTGGGCCCCTATTGAAAAAGTGATACCACAATTTGAGAGTACTAACAACCTAGCTTGATGTAAGGGTCCATACTAACTACCGCAGCTGTCAACCTTTTCTGTATTGAAGGGGTAACATGATGTTTGACCTTGGTCCGAGCTCCTCCTCTATACGAGGCAAATGTTTAACCCTTTTTTTTCAAAACAACAGACACAACACAACATCACAATCAGACCTTCCACAACATACATCAACAGTGGACAAAGTGATCCCTATGTGTCCTTCCTGCCTTAAGGCAGGCGCCACAAAAATAGATTGTTCACCGAACTTGTCGTCTACTGTCCCCGGTTTGTGAATGGGGACAAGGTCACATGAGGTTACCAAGGTCATATGAAGGTCACTAACATGTGGACACTACCCAAGGACTACGGGTACTCCCAAGTGTCATGAAAATTGATCTGACAGTGGTGGAAACTCCAACAATTTTTTGGGTCAATGACCCTATGATGACCTTTGACCCCCGCTTCAATGGGTAATATTTGTGGTCCACTACAAAAGATCATTACCTGCAAAAGTATGCAACGTATATGGAAACAACAGGCAATTTTGTTCGGTTAACATTTTTATACCAAGACCACGACACAAGCAAAGCATCCCTATTGCCCTCTTGCAGATGACCAAAAAAATCAGGAAAACCAATGGGAAAAGTGGCATATCTTCAGGTTTTTTTTTGTTTTTGATCAGACAAACAAAAAGAGGAAGTCCACAGATAAATGATAGATATACAACACACAGGGAATGACAGAATGCATTAAATCATTATTTTACCATGTTTGGGCTGAGGGGGTTGAACATATTAATACAGTTGATTTGCCCTTCCTTCAGCCAGAGACGTCAGTGTGTTCACACAGCTGTTTTGGGTGTGTATTTATGCAAGCCTTCATATGCCCGCTGCATATGCCCAGTGCTTTGGAATTTAAACTCCTGATTTCATGTTATAACCAATGCATTACACGCATAATGGTAGCCACTAATGATGGCAAAACACTATCTTTAAGTAGATTGTACTACCACCTTCACACAGTGCATACAGTGAGGTTTTTGCTCTGTAGGAACCGATTCACCCGGACCACCGCTCTCGCTGTCCAATAAATAACAGTCAGAATTTTTATGATCATAACATTGTTACAAAGTAAAACTGCTAATTCAAAATAACACACATTGTTTCTAATTACAAGATTGTGCCTGATGCAACACAAGAAACGAGAATCAAATCATTGCTCATCTTGTTTTTGTTTTGAATATGAGTATTAAACCTGTTTCATTTCAAGTTCACAAAATAATATAAGGGAACGCCCTAGTTTTGTACTCAAGACCAACTGTTCATACTAAAGACACACATCTCACCTTTGTTTCTACTACTGGCGATGCCCCATCAACCACCCGATGTCGACGACGATGACGATGCTCCAGGCTAGATTGTTTTCTTATAGTCTTAATGCACACCATGTCCCATACCAGAAATATCCAAATGACACACCTGGAAATGCGGGCTAAGATGATGCCTTTGCCATACCAGCACCTTGCATTTGTATGCTTGGTGCCGTATGCATTGATAAGGCCATGTCTGAGTATGGAATGCCAATTCTCTATATGGGAGCCGTGGAAGGCAAACACACTACCATAGGTTTTTTCTTTGCTTTCCCTAAACTAGTGCCTCCTTGGCAGTGCGGACGCTAGTAAGTAAGAAACTGATGCGCCGTGTGCATGAAACGGATTTCTGTCAAAACAAAACAACAGTGGATTTTTCAAAACCCATGGATGCAAATATTGGCATACATTTACAGGTGGGTGTTTCCTTTAACCACACCAACTCTCTACTTGAATACAATGATGCTGACACTTTACATACCCACTTGAAACTGCCTGTTATTAAGGAATGCTGTTGTTTTGAAAACTGAAGTGATAAGCATATTGATAAAACATATGTTACTGTGCTAATTTAATTACAGTTAACCATAACCATATTAAAATGGTCACATGCTTGCTAACTATAACTCCAGAAAAAATTTTTGAAAGCTGAACTTTCAGATTATAATCAGATCATTGCATTTTAAGGGAGCAAGAGTGATTGCTCCCCTGCAGCTCTCCTTAGTAACATTTATTGATTGATTTGCAACTCCTCTTGGAAGATCTTCTATTGATGTACATTGGAGTGGGGTAATATTCTTAATTTCTTTCTGCCTAATTTATACATGAAGAGCTTTTTTAAGAGAGCACTACCTCTTTTTTTAAAAGACGATGTCAGTATACACAGCTGGGTGATAATTATTAAGAATCAACTGCATTCAGGAACAGAATTTTTTAAAAGTGTTTTGGAACTGACATAACATGTTCCAATCAAATTTGCATACAACAAGACTGGTTCGTGGTGCAACTGTTATCACTTATTTGATGAGTAATACACACAGGATGGGGGGGTCCTATAATAGCAGTACAGCTTAATATATAGTACTCTACACTACCATAATACTTTTTGGCTCCATTTAGTACCCACACTAGTTGAGGAATCTGATGGTGTTTTTAATTTGTTAGTAACAATGCACAAACTTGAGACCTGTTTGAAGTCTTAAGTGAGAATAGAGAAGGAAAGCCATGACAATCCCTGAATCATCCATATCATCCTTACATTACTTTGGCAGAAGAATTACAATATACCCTTTGCACTTCCTCTGTGCCATGTGCTTTATTCTCTGCACATGATATAAAAGAAGGTGTAATGGTATATATCTTTGCCATGAATTTAATGACAAGAAACTCACCCTCGTCTCTGGCAGTTTCACCTATATGAGAACGATTGCTTGATATAACCCTACAAGGAGACAAAATAGTATGAATGTGGTTTTATATTTTCTTTAACTTGACAAATTCAAGTCAGTCATATCAACAACACACGTTTGCAAGCTATTTTACTTTCCATGAAATTTACAAAACTGTCAATTCCTGAGAAACTGCCAAAGGGGCGGTGGTTGCCAACCCCATGATTTTCCTTATGAACATCCGACGATAGCTTAAGAGTTTTTTCTTCCTTTCCAATGGTATCAAAATAAGTAACCGCATCCCATTATGGTGCCACTGTGACATCAGTTAACTTGAAAAAGTATGAAAATACTGATATTGGTGAAATGGATATTTTTCAATTTTTACTTACTGACTCAACAAACATTATTATGACACTAATCTCTGAGTATACCACCTAGTCCATTTCCCCTCAAGTCGAGCCAAAACCGCATGAAAATCCATATTCCTAACGTTTTGGTGAAACATTTTTTGGAACAAATTTTGGTATCATTTGGTATCAATTGAAAGAGGAGACCAGAGCTATCCATTTGTACCAAAAGAAGTGTCTGTGATTTCCTGGGTTGTACTGCATTTGGTTTCTTCTCTCCTTAAGGGGGCGTGGGGTTGCCACTCCCATCCATCACTGTTGGGATCACCCTTTATCAGGGTTCCCAATTATGTTTTTAACTTTAAGTCCACTGGACCCTCATTTCCAAATGTTCAGAATTTTCTGGTCCAGTGGAATATTTGTGGTCCCGATACCAGCCTTCCAAATGTGTTGTGTACTACTATCAGGACTAATCAGGTTTCACATACAGCATGGTGCGTAATATTTTCTGATTTTATGTGCCTTTGGTGGAACTTTTGAGGTATCACACATTCCTTATTTAATGTTAACAAGTTGGTTTTTCTGTCAGAAATGCAAATAACTAGTAGGTAGTAGATAAATAGCCATTTGCAATATTGTGAATTTGGGTTTCTTCCCCACAATAAGCATATTTTGAATGCTGAATTAGAGAACTATATGTCTATAAAAATTTTGCTTTTGAGGTTGGCCTTCCGGGGCTTAGAATTTTGGGGTCCCAAGTGGACCCTCATTTTGTTGACTGCATCGAATTTATTGTGTCCAGTTGAAATTCTGTCTGTATTTAACGCCCCAAAATCCACTAAGCGGGAACCCTGCCTGTATCTTCCCTACCACCCCCGAGGGATGTCTTGTTAGTTTTGCATGAAAAGGAAGCGTAAAGTACAATGACAATTGCATTATTGCTTACAAGAAAGGGGGGTTTTCGCAAGCAGAAAAAAAATAGAAAGGAGGTGGTAACCACAAGATTACTCCTTTGGTAGATCTTTAAGATTTTTTTTGTTGGTTTTTTTTTGTTGATAATGACAATCAGCAATTGACTGCCCCATGCAACTTACCATTGTTAATAAGGGATATGCTAATATATCTGCTTGGTCCATTTTCTTCGTGACATCACAAGAGTTGCCAGCAGCCAACATCTCCCGGATGGCTATAAAACTATCTACCGCTTGCTGGATCCTCTCATAGTTATTTTCTGACCAATTGATTGAAACAAACAAGCCGTTTTGCTGCAATTGAGAATTATTGAAAGGATCAAAGAGTGAGAAAAAGAATGACTGGCTAATGCACTACTCAAGTCTGCAGGATCTCATTAAGAGTGGTATGTTTACCTAGTGAGCTAACCACAAGCATCCCACAATGCAACCGAACTACAATTGAACTCTTGACCCTCAAAATCCGATCAAAGGTCAGTTCTACTGTGAACATTGATTGTAGCCCTATCGAAGGCTATCTTTCAAACAAGTTTCCATGCTCCTAGCCAATTATATAAGTTCTTTTAAAAGAAATCTTGTGCAAATAAGTCTGGACACTCCAAAGTCTAAATATAACCCAGAAGATTTTTCTGAACAGATAACCAGATTGAGTGCCCCAAAAAGTATTCATATAGTGTTTTTAAGCATTCATTTATCATAGTTTTGGGGCACCACAAACAATGGGCCATCATATCCCGTATGGAAAAGTCCTCTTTGTGATATTTTATGAAGCACGTTCAAGTAGTTTAAGTTCATTGCAATAGCGTTGTCAATAACTCAAAATGTCTCTTTTCATAAGCAAAATTAACAGAGGACATTTGGGGACTTTTGTTGACACTAGGAATGCAGGGATTTTTAGCGGCATGGTTTCTTCCATCGATTTTGCCTATTGACACAAAAATCGGCCTGTCAGACAATGGAACATTACGAAATGTTCACCCGATAAACATAACGTGTGACTTCAAAGATTATTATGTGCATGTGTTGGCAGGGAAACAGTGACGATGTGTGCTGCTGTGCGCAACAACAAGGACGCTGTGAAGGGTGTGAAAAAAATTAGTCTTGGGTTCATCAATAATTACACATGATTCAATTTCCTTTATCTAGTTTTGTGGGAAAACCCAGACAGATGCACGCACAGATGCCTGATCATAACAATACCTCCTGGTCATTCATAATCGCCAAGGGGTTGGTAAAAATGTAACAAGGAATTATGTGGTGCCGTAACCTTAAGATGGCCCCACAAACTGTGCTTGTACTCACATTTTATTGAAAATATGCAAATGAGCTCATTAATATTTCATAACTGTCAAAAAGTATACCAGTTCTAGAACTGTGCCACATTGGATATTTCATTCCAGGTTCGTTTGTAGAGTGGATAATGATTTTTCCACACTATGCAAATGAGCATCACGCCCACACCAAAACATGGTATTGGGAGGCCACAAATTAAAAATAAACTTAAAAATATTTCAAACACAGTTTTTTATGACCAAAAATACCTTTGGGATTGAAAAGCAAATTCCTTCGCATTTCTCGGATCAACCACCATGGGTAGGGGTCAAAGACAAAATGCCGCGATGTGATTTGATTGGGGGAAGATGGACTAACTGGAACCATCGAGGGTCAACCACCTCGGCTCCAGTGGCTATGTTTTCAGCCGGGCCATCTGGGCATCACACCCAGCGTTTTGAAAAAGGAACCACACATAGCTCACGTTCACACACTGCAGGCTGTAAATGAGCCACAAATAAAATCATGTGATAGTAGGTTAAAAAAAATGCTGGGTAGACGTTCATATAAAAGTCCCTGGGATTCTAAAGAGGTATTGCCCATTCATTCCGTCAAGGCTTACTGCACGTCATACAGCGCTATGACGGAATCAAAGTGTTACCTCATTTGCATCCATGGACTTTCTAATTGTAACGTCTACCCATATCTGAGCTAAAAGTTGAAAAAAAAAAAAAGCTGGATTGTTACACCAATATAAGGGCTTTGCAAAGTCTGACAAATGTATTAAAATACTCTTCTCTGTACTGATCGGAAAAGAGTATTAAATTATTTCTGTCCGATCAGGAAACTGAGGACAGATTCTTTTGTTTGTTACAATAACACCCGGTTGGTTTTCAGTATTAATTGAAACAATGAGACCATTAACTATACAAAACTGACACCAAAATAAATGTTTTTATTATACATCATGAACTTTTGGTAATCTGATTCTGTTTGACCTAGCTAATAATTAAATTCCACTTGAAAAATTATTTCAGTCTCGGACTAATGTTTCTTACTATCTGTTTAAAATGATTGGATCCAATGGGATACTCGAGATGTTAACATTGTGCAGTGCTAAAATAAATGGATTTTCATGAATCTCTCTCCTAATGTTCAAGACAGCTTGCTTTTCTTGTTTGAATAATTCCTCCTTCCCTTTTACACACACGCCTGTCTGCTACCACATGGTAAAATATACAAGGCTGATATGCATGAAACCCACCTTGGCAACTAAAGTGGGCCACTATACCAAGTTGAGTACATGTAATGCATGAAGCATTACTAGAGTTAGGTAAACTCTAAGATTCTTGCAAAAGATAGCATTGATCTAGGGTACCTCTAACTCACTAGCTGCCAACTAATCAGTGATCTTTGGACACAGCTCATACAATTATGGAATTGGTTTATTGATTTGAAGAGCAAAGTTTTCTTCTACTACTACTACTACTACTACTACTAGGGATTTTAGAAAGTATTTTATATCAATTGATCGTTTGAACATCAGGTGACAAAATAACCATCTACAACAATTACCTTAAGCATAGCACCATTTTGGAAGATATGTTGCTCATCGCACACGACACAGAACTCGCTAAGTGTGGGTACACGGTTGCGTAAAAAGGTGTAAATTTGATGTAGGAATCCATACTCTAACGTAGGCACCACCTTGGCATTTTTGCCATTCTAGATTTTAATAAAAGTATTAAAACAAAAGCATACATGTTATACATGTAGTTCAACATGCAACTCAAATAAATGTTATTCAAGAACTTAAAGCAATATTAGCACATTTGTTTGAAGTGCGCCCCCAATTTTTCAAAAAAATTGAGAGTTTTACACGATTGCATTGGTAACTGGCTAGTAAACTATACCTGTGAATGGTTAAGGTCGAAAATGTCTGTGTGTCACAAACCAAGGAATTTTGTACAAGAATAATTATTATCGGGGATCCCGATAATAATTCAATGGCTGCTGGAAACGGCCTTCCAATGTGAAATAGCCGGGAAATAGCGCCATGTACGTGTCTACGCACATCCACTAGTTGTTTTATTGGTTCAGACAAATCAAGTTAGAGGTTATCTTCTCGAGGTGGCATTATTTCATCATAGACGGACACAAACGTAGCATTTCCAGCTCTGCCGTTAAGTCCAATCTGGGATCCCAATTCTAATTACAAAATCGCTTATTTTATGATAAATACGCATTTCTTAGCATTCTCGTTCGCAGTATAGTTTCCTAGACAATTACCAACGTAACTATGCCAAAATATCAACTTTTGAAAATTGGGGGCGCTCTTCAAAAATGTGCCATTATTGCTTTAATGAATAAAAATACAGCGTTTATGGAACACACATGTCATCTGCCATCACGGTTTGTAAATGAGGATAAAGGTCACATGAAGTCACCAACATGCGAGACACTACCCAAGGACCATTGTAACCAAGCATTATGAAAACTGATCAACATATGTGAATAAAATGAGCCATTTTATAATCCTGACCATTTCTTGGCCTTGACCTCTTCTGACCTCTAGATAACCTTTGACCCCACTTGTGAGAGGGGTAACTGCGTTAGTTCCAAAGCTTCACTTCCTTCTAGTCTCTTTGAAATTCATCAATGTAGAGACCTACAATGAATGAAATGACTAGATGACCTTTGACCTCACAGCTGTTGGGTCACATGGACAATAATGACTGCTTCTAAATCCTCCTTGGTTTTGGTTATCTCGCACAAAGCCTCGATGGATGTCCCAACTCACCTGTGTTACGGCAGGGATGAGATGAAGGTCACTTCCTACAGCAACAAGCGGGCCAGCATCAGGGGAGGAAGGGGCAGGAGGGGATGGTTGTGGCACTTGATTGGGACTTGTGGACTTGGATCTGGAGAACAGACGCTTGACAAACTTGCTTCCGCTGCTGCCTTGGGCAGTCGGTGATGTACATCTGGCAATAAAACAAATAGTGTATAAAATTATTCTTCTACAGTCGGCAGTTTTTTAATAAGACTT
Source organism: Ophioderma brevispina (assembly GCA_023653785.1). NCBI lineage: Eukaryota > Metazoa > Echinodermata > Ophiuroidea > Amphilepidida > Ophiodermatidae > Ophioderma > Ophioderma brevispina. The sequence goes on from JAMKCH010000580.1 coordinate 179,759, forward strand.
CCATTTAATATCCTTTGGCACAGTCTTGTAACAGTTCTTTCTTATGTAGCAACACGGGATACTTAGCTGTGTGAGCTCTAAGGAAATACAAAATACAAAGCCAGATTCCTCGCTTTGGTGTAAACCAGAGGGTGTATTGAATCCATCCCACAATGCACCAGTTTGGGGAAATTTCACCTCAATAAGATCAAGTGATCCCACAAAAATCCTATTCTTTAACAAATAAAAACCTTGACTTTTACACTCATTTAAGCCCACCAGGTGATCTGCATGTGAAAGTGTTAAACCTTCCAGGAAATGCAAGCATCACACATTTCGGAGACATTGTGCCCGAGGTGCCTACAATATTCTTTATTTCAAGAAGGAGCCCAGCTATTTGGTAATTAATCAGAGGGAGTTTTAAACCAATCCCATAATGCATTGCTATGTGCCTATACTATATTGTACTAAACACATTCAGTACTTAGGGATAAAAAGTGTTCAAGAAATTTCGTAAAACTGGTGCATTATGGGATGGACTCAAATCACCCACTGAGTACTGATCACAACATACACCTAGATACCTGTGTCAAATCCACACCATGTAGGTATATTGTTCTCCATGTAAATGCAGTGTATGGGCCAGTGTGTCAACAAACACTTTGCCGGTCCACGACAAGGAGGAGAAAAATGAGTCATTTTTATACTTTATCATTAGTATCTTTGAGGCAAAATATTTTCACTACTTGTGGTGCCATGTTGAAATCATACTTTAAAAGCACTTTTATGACATTTGAAAGTAGCCCGATTGTGCAGTAAAAGTGTTTCTGGAAACACTGGTAGGGTTATACCTTGATCAGGACTAATTATAGTCTGCCCAGCTCAAATTACTAAGTACCGATGCGGGCATACACATTGTACCAACTTTCAGCGTGCGAGTAGACAAAGCATAAGCACACTTGCAACTGAGAGGTGGCATCGGGTGTATGTGCAGGTCGTCACTTCCTACATCAGCTCAGACAAAGTATAGGTTTGAATTACTCAGCTTTCTAGTTGTGGAAGCAGCTCTGTAAGTGATCAGGTTTCTGTGTTATTATGTCCATTGCATCAGTCAGCTCATTGAGTTATATTTAGTTTATAATTTAAATTTAAAAACAAACAAACCAACCAAAAAAATAAAACAAGATTCAAATATAAAATTCACTTAAAAACAAACATTGAAGGCAAAATATTCCAGAAAAAAATCTAAGTAAAAATAAAAAAAATTAAAAAATAAAACTTTTTAAAATTTCATATAAAAACTAAAACAAAAATTTCCAAAATTAAAAAAAAAAATTAAAATTCAAAGAATTTTTTTAAAATTAAAACAAAAAAAAGCCCAAAAAATGTTATCAGGCAATGTGGGACCTACTTGACCTCTGCATGTTCTCGTTTCATGAAATTGTGAACCACAGCTTCCGACATACCCTTGGTCTTGTTTGTTGCTCTGCATGGAAAAGTATTCCCTCTTTATGCTTGCATCTCACAACACATGCAAGCATCACACACCATACTTGCATTGCACTTATTGTACAGGGTTGGGCTTGCACTTTTCTTTATTCATTTTTCTAAGTATAGACCTGACCTATTTGGTACTGATTTAAGTATACATAGCTATTGTCTGTAATAAATTCTCCCGCTCTAATAAATGTCCCCTCATTTTTTTACGACAAATATACCTAAATATACCCAAAATAATGCCATACAGGCAAGAAAGAAAACATTGACAACTAGCAATTGCAATTGTGATGTTTGGTGGCAGATTTGCTGACTAAAACTTACCGGCTAGTGTTCTCAAAGGGAGTCTAACTTTAAAGCTGGGTTTAAATCAGAATTAGTCCTACATGAGTGGGACTTTTTTCCTTTCAACTCACTCTAAGGGTTTGCTGTAACAAGTGAGAAAATTCCTCATGGATTGGCAGGAACGGCCCATCCATGAGGAATTTCCCCACCCGTTATTATTCAACTTTCAGAGCATGTTGAAAGGAAAAAAGGTCCTCTCCTGTAGGACTAACCCTGGTTTAAACCCAGATCTAAAGTTATCCTCCCTTTGAGAATATTAGACCATAAAGTTGTGCACAACTCATCTGGTATGTTGTCAAATTTAAGTCAAGATACCTCTGTGCAGATTTTTCAAGAAATTGTGTATGCTAGCTATCTTGTTAAAATGCCTTAAACAGACCATTTTATTGGGCCAATATGCTACAGTTGTATTTTCTTTACAACCATATGGATGCAGCCTTTTTTGATGTTGTCAGCTTGATCCTTTTTATGCATGGAGCACAGTGGTGTTCAGGCTGTACTGAGACAGTGCTGGCTATGGTTTGAAATGGAAATTTAGCTGAACAAGTGACCTATAATGAAAGTCCTTTTTAGAAAAATTTCACATCCCTGGGGCATTTATTACAGACTATACTGTATTCATGACACTTCCTACTTCTGAGCATGACTTCAGGTCCAGTGTAGTGGGCATCTATTTCAACTTACAGAAAAGATGGTGCTAAACTCTGAAGCTTTATCTACTCAAATGGTGTCTAAATGTTAAAGGAGGATGGCCCATTTTCAAATTTAAAGTTTTAATCTTGACCACAATATGCCATCTTTTAAGTTTCACACTGACAATTTAATCCATTTTTAATATGAGAGCTAAAAATGTGATTCTGTAGCCCATAGAATACTTCGTAAAATTAATATCGGTCTAACAAAATGGTTCACTTTTTCACTCACAATATTCAAACCCAAAGGTTAGAAGCGGCTAGGGGCCGACCAGGTAACCTCATCAATCAAGAAGATTATGGTATGAGTGCGCTTTATTCCGTTAATGAGTTTCTTTAATTAGTACAAAAACCGATCTTCTGCCAGCTCGAGTTTCGTGGCGTGCAGGTGTAGGCGCTCCTCTTGTGATCAAAAGGTCCTTGGTTCGATTCCCACTTTGGAGACTGCCAATTTTCATCTATTATTTTGGGACTTAGAGATTGCAATGAAAACTTCAAAGTTGGCTAAACTGCTATTTACACGGTAAGTATAGGGTTACCATGTTACCTGGTCGGCCCCTAGCCGCTTGTCAAAGGTTAGCCGTAAGACTTCACAAGGTAAATGAGAAAAATAGCTTTTTTCTGACACCAATATCTTGACCATTTCTGGAAAATCCAAGGCCATGGGGACGAGGCAATTAGCGATCGGGCCATGGCCCTTTAACCACCTTCATACCAAAAAAATAATAATACTTAAGAATTACAATGTACTTACAGTTCAGGTTGCGTACATAAAAGGTGTGCAGCTTCATCTACCAATCCTTTGGACAGATTGAGTGCACCACACGCAGCCTCTACACCAAACCCCATGTCAACAAGCCGAGCTACAGAGGCATCCTGCATTAACCGCTTATTACTGTATCAAATGAAGACAAATGGTATAAGTTTGGAAAATTGACATCTACTTGGAAATACCATATACAATTTCTTTCTTCAGTAACAATTTGTAAATACTGTATAATTTTAGACAATTTAATATTCTTTTAAAGCCCAAATAAGGTAAAATCTACTAGATGTTTTGACCAAACCTCTTTGTAAACAGAATGTTACTGCCTATATTATTAGGCAAAATCTGAGTGTCTTTTTTACCAAAACCTCTTCTTGAACAAAAAAGAGGCACTATCAGTGATTTGCTAAATCAGACAAGTCAAAAAGATAATCAAAAATTCAGCTGTTGTTTGTGTCTGTAACAAGATTGTATCCTAAAATATCCTTACAACCATAGTAGACCAAAAGCAAACAAATAATACAAAATTGATATTTAGTCATTGCTCTTTGTACGGCACTTACTGCAAACACTAATGTAATGGAAATTCTTATCTGTGAACACTCTCGTATTTTTCATTTTTTTAGGTTGGAAAAAATAAATCATAGAATCTACAACTTATCCTCACTTTTAAGCTCTTCGAGTGCAAATATTTTGACTCTTTTGGATGGATCACTATGTGATTTTAGTTATAGCCCAAAATATGGTAACTTGAAGGGGTTTCATCAAACCAACTTCTTTGAACATTAAGATTACCAGTCACAAAAAGCCGCAAATCTGAATCATTTCAAACATTTTGTTGAATGTTAAGCACACCAAGAAGAAAACGGTCTTGAATGTTTGGTTCCAAATCTCTTTGTGGACCATAAAACAGAAACAGCCAGAATGAGTATAAGAAGCTGTCGGGGGTAGGGGCGATTGCTGCAAGTGTGATGTAAATCCGGCCAAGTCACGTTAGCAGGGACAAAACCGGGATTTTAAAACTTTGGACTTACCTTGATGGTGACTTGGTGGTGATGACGGTACTGTGTTTTCAACTGAGATTGGACAGAATCGTTACTGATACTCTTCCAATGTTCTCAACAAAAAAGTCTCAGCAATTCTGGAAACAGCAATAAAAGCAGATTAGTACAAATTATATTGTACTCTCATGAAAACTTAAAAAATAGATTCACCAGATAATGCCAAATAGATACTATAGTCTACTACTGAAAATAAGTTTCCATTTGAAATCTAATGAACGTTTTCATCAAAGTGAGAGAGTGATTTGTTTTTACTTCTGCAATGCATTAAGTGGAACAAACAACAAGTAGTCTTCAATGTTAGACTGACTTTCTAACGTGACTGCAGATTCCTGATGGCCCCTGCTTAGATTTTTGAAAGACTTGATACTTTTGGCAAATTGAAAAGCAAATTGGTATGTAGTTTTAAAAATCGGCTACACGAGTAGCACATAATCAGAAGGATTTTTCAGCTACTAGTCTTGGCCACCTAAAATGTTTGCAATACATGCGAGCAAAAAAATCCAAACAAATTATTCAGTGGTGGTTTGGATGATAGAAAATAATCAGTATGATATTCATGGTATGAATGTACAATTATAAACTATTCCTTTTTTTCCTTCATGGACTTTATGATCCACGACTGGAATTAAGCATTCTACAGAGAGCATTCCTCCAGGATTGTAATTTTTTACGAGTACTACCTGCAGCACACACTTACAGGCCCTAACATTACAAGACTAGTTCCAATGGATATACTGCCCTGCCATTTAATACCTGTGAATTCTAGACTATTAAAACAGGACTGTTCTTTGAAAAAAAACACAAAAAAGAAAATAAAACACAAAAATATCTTGTTTTATGTAACCGATGACTTTCACCTGACCTTTCATCAAGTATCACTGCAATAGCATTGTTGCAATAAGATAATTGAGTTTCATCACACCGGTGTCCAAATTTTGTCCGTGCGTGGATCGAACTATGCATGCTTTTCAACATGCAAGTTATTATAGTAGATTCAACCATCGTGTCACCAGAGGAAAAAGTTTTTGGACAAGTCGATTAGTGGGATAGGGGCCAGAACCAGAAAAAGAAAACATAGGGCACCCGATCACCTGTTCATGACCGAATGAGAAATTGGCTTTCATGTTGCCATTCATTTTCAAGGCTTTGTGTTCGTCGTATCAAAAAACACTGGCGCTCATAAGTCAGAACATTTCAACTCACCTGTTACATTGAATACCACTGAAAGCCAAATCGATTAGACAGGAATGTTTGAGAGGCTATGTTTTGTAGCAACAAATGCGCTTACGCTCGACTTGAATGATTTCATTAAGCAAGAATTGATTTTTCTATCCTATCGGACTATAGTTTCAATAGATTTAGCTTGGAATTTTAATCCCAATTTTAATTTCCAACACGACACATGACCCTCCTTAATGCCCCATACCTTCGGAAAAGTACTAGAGGTGACACGTGGGTGGAATTAACTATAATGGGGACCATACTAGTGTGACAAATAGAGCTACCACAGGGCAAGAACAATTTTCAAAAAACTCATGATTAGGAGCAATGAAATTCTGCCTCATGTGTGTATGTGTTTTATATATCAGGCTACTCTTAGCTTTCTGACATTCGACACCGCGTTGAAAGTCTCATTTATTATACCAAAAACGAGAATAAAACAAAAAAATTCAACGGCGACACACTTTGAGAACAATATGGATTACTTATTCCACATAAAATACATCCTGTGTAAATTGATGAAATTTCATGCGAGCAAATATGCTTTTCCATACAAATTAGTTTTACACGTCTTTCTATGGGAAAAATAAGCATATTAGAGGGTGCTATAACATACAAAATGAGACCTTTGTAGGCCTATAAGCGAGATTCCCGCCATGGAGTTTCCTGATTTTTGCAGAAGTAATAGCTCTTGCATGTCCCCTACTTATATCAGTGTTCAAAATTGTTCGCCATGCAAAATTGCTCTAAAAACTAAACGAGACCTATTTGCATGGGGTCAAACAGCGTGGACAATCATAGATGTACCAAACTATCCTACTGCAATCCTTAATGTTTTTCCCTATATAATTAATTGTCCTCATGTTCAATGTTGATGAAAGCCTCATATGCCCAAGTTGTATAAATCTTTCATGCCATCTTGCACTAAAAATGAGATGCTTAATGACCATGTGAAGGCACATGGTACGTGGATAAAGCGCCGAACCCGCTGCCAAAGGTTCAAAGTTGAGTCCCGCCGTGGCATTGTGTTTTGCCCTTGAGTACGGCGCGTTACCTCAATTACTCCTCTCTACCAAGGTGTTGTGTAAGTATCCAATGTTTGGGGAAGGTAACAGGACTCGCTGTAGAGGATTGTAGCATCCCCCTACAGCAAACATGGTATTAGTGGAGCGGTTTGGACTGCAAAAATTGTCGACAAACCCCTCCCCTCGGTACAACAATAAAAGCAAAACACTTCTATTCGAAAGAGAGTAATAAATATGTAAAAAAATGGATGTTGTGTGTCAAAAACTTTGGGGCAGGGGTTGTTTTTGGGTAAAAAAATCACGTTTTTTGAGCTAAAACGTCGATATCAAGATTTATGAATTTCTTTGCAAACCAAAATTTTTAATCATGAGTTTGCAATACATCAAGCGCTGGACATTATATTATAGTTTCTGTTTTATACAATTTATAAAGGGTCTTAAATTTTAGCCCAAACACTTTTTTTCCTAAAAAACACCCTTTTTATCACAGTGGTCACCACAACGGGGAAGTATTACCTGAACCCTTTAGGCAATGTTTATATATATCAATAAACACCAAAAAGCATACCAATAAAATAGTGTAATATTTTTACTTTAAACAAAACAAAAAATACAAAATAATAATTCGCTTATTTGTAGGCCCAAAATGCACTTTTCGCCTAGGAAGAAATATCCCTGCCACCAAAATATTCAACCACAACCATCATATTCTTTAAATCTCATATATTTATCCTTCAAAAAAGGTGGTGTGTTTGTTGTTGTTACGGAGGGGAGGGGTTACTCAAAAATAGAGCATTTTCAAGCTCGCCGCCTCCGCATATAGTGGAGTTTCTGGCCAATACACTTAAAAAGAGGAGATAGGCAATCTGTTCCGGTACACGGTTCCGTTCCCCTTTACCTTTACTTTACCACGATGTGCACCACAATATAAAAGGATAGTAATAAAAGTATGCTGACTTTTCAAATTTTAAATCTTGCATCAGGGCCTCTCATATAATAGAATACTACAGTGAAGAACCTATACCTTCTGATGCTGTACACATTCTACATTTACGGCATTTACCAATAATAGATACACCTTGCACAATTACTGAACTGATTTAGAGCAGGAAATCAGATTCATGTTAGGAAATTTGATCAGCACGGTTCCTTGTCTACTTACGAAACATGTTTTATTAAATAACGGTTACTCAGCATCCAAGTGTACTTATAAGAGCGCAATGTTAGCCTCAATGGTCGGAGCGATGCAGTCCTATCAATAAACCAAGTCTTTGCGTATCTGCCTCCTGATTCAAGCAAATTAAAAAAAAACCACAGAAATTCCAAGATTTCTGCAAATATGATTGAGGCATGAACGGTTGTGGAATATGAAACCCCATTACCCCATAAAAGTAACCACTCTCCTAGCCTTTTCTCATCACACAATTGGCCAGTCATTAATGGCTATGTTTATGACCACAATAATCAAGCAAATCAAAGTGGCATTTATATCACATGAATGAAAATTGGATCTGGAGAAATTGCATACAGAATTTTCAAAACATATCTTCAAAGTCAGTTATAAAGGATAAAGATAAGGACAGCTATTACATTTTAACTTTATCAGCGAGCTCCCCTTTCTTTAATGCTTTATTCTAACCCCACTATTGAGATATTGCAAAAACCGGGGAGTTTCTCACCACAAGTCATTGCCCCTCCTTGTATCGAAAATGGGTAATCATTTCACAATGTGTCAAAGGTGCATCGGTCAACAAAGGCAACCTCTGAAGGGTCTTGGGGCCTTGGTTCTTCTGACCAAGTTTGGTCTGCAATTGGCTGAGGCTTTTGCTAAAAACAATTGTGCAACTTGGGGCAAGTTCACATATCATGAAAGGTTAACCTGTGTACAGCACACCTAAGCCTTACTTATGATTTTTAAAGCAAGTTTTTGGTGTTTATATCACTTTATGTGGCATAGTTTAGTATTTACAAAATGTGGTCGAAAGGTTTACTAGGTCACTAGAAGGTCAACTTCTGATATCCTAATGAGTTCATGGGCCAAGTGGTTCTGTCCAAGTTTTGGCTGCACATCCGCCTGATGTCAGGGTCCAAAATAACACAAGTAAAAAAACTTTAAACCCAGAGAACTAATCTAATTCATCCAGACATATATACATGAGAACAAGTGGTTCTCTAACCACAAGTCTCGCCCTGCTTTCCCGCGAAAACCGTAAGACAAAAAGCGCACACCAGATTGCAAACTGGTGCGAGTCCAGGGTGTCCCCCAACATTTCCATTGTCAGAACATTTTAGCGAGGCCGGCATAGTCGTAACCTATCGTTCATTTTGTGATAAAAGCATGAAATGTTGGCACAGATGTAGATAAAATAGTACAACCAAATCAAGATCAGGAGCTATCGCATTGCATCCTCCCCCCTCCCCGTCGCCAGTTTCCAAGTGAGATCCAAAATGGACAATTTTTAGGCAATTTTGCTATATTTTAAACCATGCCTTTTACTTATGCCTATACTCGGCATAATAATTCTAAATGCATGTTTACAATGTTTGGTCCAATTCACACCCATTGAAGTGTCCCTGGCGGCCATTTTCCAAGATGCCCGCCAAAAACCATTTTGGCATATTTTGCTAATAATTAAACCCTGGCCTTTTACTTATGCCCCTATACTAGGTCATAACAATAAGCGATTGGATGGCCTGTTCAATGTTTTGGTTCCATCCAGGCCATTGCAATATGTGGTCCCGTGTCGGCCCTTTTTCCAAGAAATGGGCCGCCAAAATGACCATTTAGGCATATTTTGCTAATAATGCCAACACCACACCGCCTTTTCCATATTCCTATCCTCAGGCATAAAAATGAGCTAAATAAATCATGTTCAATGTGTGGTCCAAGTCACCCAGGCCATTGCATGTGTTCCCTGTCCTGTCGCATCTTTCCAAGATGGCCGCCGAAATGGACCATTTTTAGACATATTTTGCTAAATACAACACCCACCTGTTACTACTCTCTATACTACGCATAAAAACCTCTAGATGCTGCGATTACTTATCGTCTAATAATTTAATTGAGGTTCAATTTTTTCAGTGATTTAAAGGCGTTACTAATGTTGAATAAGACGTCAGGTTTTGCAATCGTAATTTCAAAGTTTGATAAGCATACCATCAACATTGTAGTCGCACAAATCTCATTAAAGTGATGAATACAATGTCAAACTAAGTTTGGACCCATCTCACCGCCGGGAGAGGGGAGCGGCGGAGTCCGCCCCCCTAGTATCTCGAGAACAGGATTGGGAGAACTTCATATGTGTGGTCCTCAATGGATACTATGACCTCCCGAGTCCATGATCCCAAAAGTACAAAACATTCCTTGCATGACAAAAAACTTGACTCATGCAATGCTAAAAGTTGTCAAGAAAAAAAAATCCACAAATTCCTGGTCATTTTCAACATTTTTCAGCAAAGGTGGATTTTTTGGCCATGATGTGGGGTCAAAATAATCGCCCGAAAGATATCTTACTACCAAATAAGCAAACAAATAAATAATATAAAACCTAGTGTAACTGTAATCCTTAGCAAAAAATGGAATATCTGTTTCGTGTAATTTCAGGGGAAATGGCTTTTCCTTCGCACGCAGTGCGCGATTACGTAACTCCGCGTCATAAACCGTAGGTCCGTTTTTGTTCAAATGGTCTTAATCGACGCAAGGCTTCAAAAAAACGTCTGTATTTTTCTGGCTTGTAAAAATAACAAATAGATGAGATACGACAAAAAATGTGGGGGGGGGGGGCGGATGGCCTTTTAGGGTTAAAGCATCTCGACTATTTGCCGGAACGTAGTTGATGTTCATCAACATCCACATCACCTAGACAATAGTGTTGTACAACACCGTATATACTTATAGGCCTACAAGTCAGGATAATTTTGTACCACTCCGGGAATCATACCCAAGTATGAATAAAAACCGCCTACTTTATTCACCTGGCAATTTTCTTTTGTATTTATTTATTAAGTAGCGTTTTTAGGAGTTCATGCATTTTTGGGTCACAGGCCGCCGCTGATCTTGTATGGACCTAAGCCAAGGTCAACAATCTTCCCAGCCAAATGCTAGCACGTTCATTTCTGGATCTATGTAGAAATTGTACTAGCTAAGAGCACAACATCATGTCTACGTCCCGGGACGAGTATTTTTGCTATGGTTATGATGTGAAAACGCTGGGCTTACAATTGCATACACATGGCAGGCTATCGCCTCTTTTTGAGAGAATGAGAAGAGGGAAACAGTATCCTCCAATAGGATTTTGCTCAGAACCCATTCCACCATCGGTGATAACAAGTAATCTGTTGTTGTTGATCAAACTATGTTAGAGCTATAAGCACTTTTCCCCGTAAACAAAGGCAGGGATAGCAATCGTTATTTTTTTATAACGTGGGGCAAAAACCGCAAAAATCGCAATTAGGAATTTAAGGAATTACAACCTAGCCCATACTCATATCCACACAAACCTTATACGAAATGTGTGAATAAATGTTCTTTGCACAACAACCTTATCATCCAAAACATTACTGATCCATCAAGAAACTAGAGCATTGTTTTCAAGTCTCAGATTGTGCCTCATGGAATTCAAGGTTTCCGTGTCGATTCTGACATTGTTCGTAATGCCAATGTCACAACAGAAAAACAACAAACCCCCTTTAATATGTAATCAGCTCAAATGTATCGAAGTAGAGGTCAAGTGTGCGATCCTCATAGACCCTTTGGGGCATTGCACACGTCTATCAGGGCTTTCACCCAGCCACGACCCTGTAACCATATCCCAGAGGCTTAAGCTTCCATCTCAGATGGAGACCTCCCTGGGACAGATAACAAATTTGTTTATCCTCCATATTTCCTGGCATATTCAACCTGGATTTGCTTTGCTAACCATATGGCAGATCAAAGTCGATTACTGGGGTAGTCCTGAATTTCAGATATGTTTCACACTGTTAATCAAATCAACATCCAGGAGTGCTTGATCATGGCCACTGCGTGAGAACTTTCACACATCTCGTTGTTTATGGATATATGATACAAAAACAATTTCTTTAAGTCATCGTCAGCTTGCTGTGCGGCATTATATGAATAACACATGATAATTTCCGAACTAGTTCTGTAATAATATGTCAACTTTTTGAATATAATCATTCTATCCGAAAAGCAGATGGGGCCTATTGACCACTACAAACCGTCCCTTAGGTAAGAATGTGAAATTAAGAACTGTGAACTTCATGTTAAAGTTCCACATAAAACATGGTTCCTGAGTTATCCATTTTTCCATTTTGACTTGTGAGATACGCAAGAATAAAGAAATTTGTTTGAGATTTTTTGGCAAATGAGGTTGTATAGCATATTTAAAGAAATTAACAGGCGCATTCTTGTAACTCGTAGACTTTGCATCACACTTTAAATTTGGTCACAACTACTTCAATTTCCCTATTTGTGTCAACTCAAAAAGTAAAGCATCTCATAGCAAAAGTATACTTTTTAAAGCTGAGTCCATAAGAAAGCTCCTCACGTACATAGCAATTTTAAATGTTTAATGTTCAGGTGACACTTGAGATATACACGGGTTGAACCAAATTTTCATATCGAATGAACAAATCTAAATTTCAAGATGAAATGTATCAATGAACTTCAATTACCGATCATTTTATTGGACTAGACACAATGTCACTATTCAACTGAGTACAAAAACCTGTAATCACAATTGTTTTGTTACCCTTTTTAGTGTAGGGTGATCAAATTGTCACAAAAGTTCCGAGTGAATTTCCAGCAACACATTTTAACCAAACCTCAAAACAAACACGTAACTGCCATATTTGAATTCCTCTTCAAACTATCCCCTTCCAGAACATAGAACCTTGACATATAAGATAAATACTTCCAGTTACAATGCTCCAGACATTTTGAGAACGCTTTGCTGCTGTTTTGTATAATACTTTGTACATGTCCATGTATACAGTACATGGGAATGTTTTGAGATCCTCAACCTGTCAAAGGTTCAATTCTCTTGCTGATGACAGTGATATAATGATTTTATTCATAAGTGTTCTTAGAAAGATGATAGCTTTCTTTTGATACCAAATAAAAAACCAACCCAGTGTTCGACAAGTTATGACCATTTTTTTGTAAACAGGAGATGCAAAACAATTTCCCAATAGAGTTTGTACAGGCGATCCACTGCCCCCACCCTCTCCTTGGCTGATGGATTCTTGTCATAAATCTGTTGTAATCAAGATAGCTTAATCAAAATCACTTCAATATGCCTGTCTTACAAAGATATGACCAAGAAAACCAAGTTTTAGTAGTGAAAAGTGTGACACCCTTTTAAGGTGTTGTTGAGTTCAAAACGCATGTACCCCCAGTACTGGTTTTGCACAATTTAAAATTCGCTTTTACAACAGGCTAAAACATGCAGTAGGCTTTATTTCTTTGATAAAGTCTGTGAAGGTACTTACAATAAACACAAAACTATGTTTTTGACAGTAAGTTTTAATGTAGTAAATCTATCTTTACATAACCAAATAATGCCGTTTGGCGGCCATTTTTGAAAGAGGAATGGTTGATGTAAACTGAGCATCCCTTTATCTCCATAAACCTTGGTGTTGTCATTTTAAATTGTCCTCTTAATATTTTTCAGAACCATTAAAATAACATTTTTAGCCTCTTTCACCGGTATTTTAAAAGTTTATGCATGTGATAATCAATAAAGGAACTCTTGGCGGCCCTTTTTTTGAATGGCTGCCAAACCCACAGGGGTAAAAAATTGAGGTGGCATCATGATCTCATATTTTAAGTATATATTACTCTTCTTATATACAAACTCCATTGCTTTTATCACTTAATGCACGATTGTTATGTATAATTTAGTTATGCCGACTAGCTATTTTCATTGTGGAGACATTAATCTTGAAAGTTGAAATCCCCCCCCCCCCCCCATGAGATAAGTGAGAGATGTTTTTTCCTAGGAAGTAGACACCCACTGGTGTGCATTTTTATCAGTATTCTATACCTCTCACTCTTTCATTTGACACACCATGGGGTTCACAAAATGTTACGTTGTGGGATATTAATCTTGAAAAGTCCCCACAGGAGCTCAAATAAGAGACGTTTAAGAGTGCCACCCCAGGGTTTGCATTTATAGTTCTATACTTCTCAATCTTTCATTTGATACCACCATAGAGGTGCAAAACATCTTTCGTTTTGGGAGATATTAATCTTGAAATGTCCCCAACACAAATAATCATAACCAAGAGATGTTTAGGAGTAGACACCACCCGGGTGTGCATTTATAGTATTCTTTATTCCTGCTCTTTCATTTGACACCCACCCCAGGGTCAACACATTTTCCATTGTGGAGATATTACTCATGAAAAGTCATGCAAAAATCCATAAAAATTCACTCTAAATAGTAAAAATATGAAAAATTTATCAATTTGGCAAACAATGTTTTTGAAAAAATCATGTGACCACATTTTAAATTTGAGTCCCTACGAGGTCCGGAAAGCTGTAAATGTCCACTTTTACGTTATTTTCACCTTTTCCAAGAAATGTAAACAGGCTGGCAACCCAAAAGATTGACCACGTGTAACAACCAGAACTCCTGAAAAATCCTTTCATGAAAACCTGGGCACTGATCTAGCTTTTGTGGTATACTTTGACCCCCCCCATTTTTGCTTTGTTTGGTATACCACCAAATCGCACAGCCATATACTGCCAGATAAACACATGCTGACCTAAGTATTGTAAGGTAAACAAACGCCGGACTCAAATTCTTTTTGTAGGTGGAGTATTTCACACTGACCATTGACAAACTGAGGCAAATTTGGGTTGAAATGGACTAAGTTTTGGCATTAGTTCAAATTTAAAATAATCAAAGAATGCCCATTTAAGTGGCCCACATGCATTTTGACCACAATTATGATTCACACAAAAGATGTACCGCATAGTAGTCTCATGTAGCGAAGGAATTTTGCATATCCAATGTATCATTTCAGTGATACAGCAATTATGCATATTTAATTAGATCAATTTCATCAAAAAATGCCCCTTTAATCGGCCCATATGCACTTTGACCCAATTATGATTCACCCAACAGATGCATGGCATAGTATTCTTCATGCAGGGAAGGAATTTTGCATATCCAATGTATCATTTCAGTGATACAGCAATTATGCATATTTAATTAGATCAATTTCATCAAAAAATGCCCCTTTAATCGGCCCATATGCACTTTGACCCAATTATGATTCACCCAACAGATGCATGGCATAGTATTCTTTCATGCAGCGAAGGAATTTTGCCTACCCGATGTACGGTTTCAGAGATACAGTAATTACGCATATTTAATTAGCTCATTTGCATACCTAAGCCGCATGTATAACACACTTTCAAATTGCGAAAAAGATGTGCACCAAGATAGGCTTTCATGCAGTGAAGGAATTTTCCGTATCCAATGTACCGTTTCAAAATTAGAGCAATTACGCTGATTTTTGCATATTAATTAGCTCATTTGCATACTTAATTTGCCCGAATTACGCCCAAAATCTAATCAGTTCGAGAACTCTCCAGCCCCGCTCCCTTCCACCAAGTTACATCATCATACGCCTTACGGAACTCCAGAAAACTTGTACACAAGCCTTGCGGGAAAATTTTCGTTAATTATGCAAATTAGATACTTAATTAGCATATTTTACGCCCAAAATCTAATCAGGTCGAGAACTTGTCGACCCCTTTCTTCCACCAAGTTACATCATCGTAGCCCTTACGGAACTCCAGATAAATCGTACACAAGCAGTGAACACGGACGCCGCGGAGACACCATGACAGACAGACAGACGGACAGACAGACAGACGGACAGACAGACAGACAGACGGACAGAAAAGTGATTACTAAGTCTCTGCCGAACAAAGTTCAGGCGAGACAAAAAGTGATTTCTTGGTCTATTTTGCTCTGAGCAAACTCAGGGGCAAGACAAAAATAGGACAGCCCCAAGACCACAAATCTAATATTGTTATTATGTTTGACCTTTGTTAACGGGACACACGCACACATAGATAAAATAAAGCATTCCCTTTAATTTCAGAAAATATGGGATAACAAGAGAGTCAACTTGAAATATTACATGTTTGGTCTTTATATAAAATAATGCCTTTTAGTCATCATGGAGAAAATAACATGCCTACCATTAATATACAATTCTTTTTTACCCTAAAGTTGCTACTGTGTCATATAATTTACAAACATTAAATAGCAACAAAAGCAATGTTAAGTCAAAAGGCAGTCTTCAAAGCAAAGATCCATCCTGTCTCAAGACATACAACTCTGCTTTGCTATCACTTACCTCCAGGAAGGACACATCAATATGTAGCTCTACATCAATATCTCCCAATGTGTCAAACGTCCTGGAAAAAAAATATACACAAAAATCAAATCCCTCCTCAAACAAAATACACAGTAGTCTACACTCCAGCATTTCACAAAAATAGGGAAAGCAGTCCCAAAGAGGTTATCTGATTATGTGGCCATATGGCCTGCGTGACCCCCGAATGACCTTTGAGCTCATCTGTTATCCCACATAAAACCCCTTGTCTCAATATATAAGCATACCAGGTATGAACTTAATCCATCACTGCACTAAAAAGCAACATTTTAACCAAAAATGTATACCAAAAGTTTTTTTGACACACGAAACAGCGAAAAAGCAAGCAAAAGTCAGAATTTTTCTGAGTCAAATGCGTAACTGATACACAACCACTTCAGAAACCCTCGGATCTCAGGATTTTCTGAAAATGTGCATCATGCATTGCAAATTTGAGTTGAATTTATCCAATGTGCTGATAAATTAAAGTCTGTTTATTCCATTCAATTCCAACTGATAACAATGCGCACTGGTATACTGCGATTAGAACCACAGACCTTACTTTACTAGACTACATCAACTGTCCTCTGAACATACCAAACTCGGATCAAGTGCTCCTTCAGATAACAAAAATCACATAAGGTGTATTGTTACATGCATGTGCATCATGAGAATTCTACAGACTTATTAATATACTTCCACTTTTTCGCTATTCCTACTAATTTTAATTATTTTCACTCTGATAGTGTCTTAAAGGTCCATGGCCCGATCGCTAATAGCCTCGTCCCCAGAAGCTCCAGATTTTACCGGAAGTGGTCACCATTTTGGTATCAGAAGAAAGCTACTATTTTTATCATTTACCCTGTGAAATCTTAGGGCCAAAGGATGTTTGGTTTGGAAGTTATGAGCGAAAATGTGCCCCATTTTGGTCGACCAATATTAATTTTACACAATACTCTATGGGGCTTACAAAATCACGTTTTTAGCTCTCACATCAAAACGGATTAAAATATCGGCGCGAAACTTTACAAATGGGGTTTTGGAGTGAAGGCCAATCTATCAAGATGAAAACTTCATATCCTTAAGATCAGACCATCCCCCTTTAAGCAGCATGTTATTATTTGTTTTCTTTTTGACTGAATGTAACTTCTTTCCAGCAAGCCAATACACCTGGTCTATCAACTCACCTGCATGTGACAGCATTGGACCCATAATGTTTGCTAACTTGTTCCATATCATGTCTTAGTAGTGGGTTCATTTCTACAGCTTCATCCTCTGACTCAAAGGCCTGAAAACAAAATAAGCAAATCCTTAAGCAATCATGATCCCCATGAAGCTAATAATCTGTGATAGACACTGGGCTTACTGATTTAATAATAGTAATAATAATAGCAGAGATTTATATAGCGCCTTATGCTATTTGGCCTCTAAATGGCCGCTGATCACTGTGGCCCAACCATACCATAAACCATTTAGCATCATTTCAAAATTTAATGAAAGAGTATGATTTTATTTTTTTGTCAATCAACACTGACTACGATATAGCCTGAATGTTAATTCTTTTTTTTTTTTTTTTTTTTTTTTGCCCGCTTCCTTCCACCAAGTTACATCATTATATGCCTTACGGAACTCCAGAAAACTTGTAAACAGGCCTTGCAGGAACATTTTCATAAATTATGCAAATTAGATACTTAATTAGCATATTTTACGCCCAAAATCTAATCAGGTCAAGAACTCACCCACCCGCTTCTTTCCACCAAGTTACATAATTGTGGCCCTTACGGAACTCCAGATAAATCGTACACAACATGGGTTAACATTTTTATCACGGACGAACGGACGGACGCTGCTCATTTTATAGTCCCCGTTCCGAACTCGTTCGGCGGGGACAATAATAGCAGAGATTTATATAGCGCCTTATGCTATTTGGCCTCTAAATGGCCGCTGATCACTGTGGCCCAACCATACCATAAACCATTTAGCATCATTTCAAAATTTAATGAAAGAGTATGATTTTATTTTTTTGTCAATCAACACTGACTACGATATAGCCTGAATGTTAATTCTTTTTCAAGAGGGGCAAATTTTGGAAGTCACATTTTACCTCTTCAACATAAAAATCATCCTCAGACTCATAGTAATCATCATCCTGGTCTGAAGGGTCTGCATCGTCTTCCATATCTTTGTCGCCATGGTGATCATCGTCCTGGATTCCTTTCTCGATTTCCATATGCAACCCATCGCTGTCTCTGTGTGCATGCGATTCTGAGATAGCAGTCATGGAAGGCTACAGAAAATAAAAGAGAGATAGTTCCACAGAATTTTATTAGGATATTAGGCGAAAAGACCTGCTATATTCTATCAAGGCAGAAAGTATGAATCGCCATTGTTTACACTCTGACAAAAAGGGGTTTTATTATTTCCTTCACATCATACATGGTTCTTGGTTAAAGAAGTGTATGAAGTATGAAACTTGTCCAAGAAGATGAGCAAAAATACAGTGTTCCCTGAAACGCATGTGTCATCGCAGTTTGTGAACAGGGTCAAAGGTGACATGGAGTTATCAGAGGTCAATCTGTCATATGAGTCTTGGGCCAACTGTGCAAAATGTGTAGCCTTCAGACTCGACATGCATAGTTCTGACTGCCATCTTTGGCCCATAAAAGGGCATTTGTTGTACATCTGAATTCTTGCAGCAGTGCTCCAAAACCTTCAATTCTATCACATAGCATCCAATAAAAACATGGAGCATCCAATACCAACATGGTTTGGTTTGCTGCCTGACACGGCATAGCCATGCATGTGTTAACTCCATGCCAGTGCTTCAAAGCGTAATCTTTCTTAGATGTTTGAAATCCTGCATCGCAGTGTTGTAGATCTTGAGCCTAGTCCTTTGTCTTAAGGCAGATGTCCTAAAGCTTCTTTTTAGGTTCTCCTTAAGGCCTTTATAATAGTGAAACAAGAGCTTTTGGCAACTTCTTCCAGATTTGGTCTTGCGTTACTAGTACTAGGGGTGGGCAAGTTGCAACTTTTTTTTTTTAAATCAAGTGGATTCTATGGCCATTTTGGCTCCTGAAAAAGAATCTAGCAAGATTTTTCACTGAAGATAAAGTTTGGGTTGGTTCCATGGATTTTAAGTTTTGTACATAAAGTCAATGGGATTTTGAGGTTAAATCAGTTATTTGCCAATATTTGCCACATACAACTAATGACAACTAAGTAGCATGCACATGTACTAGATATATTGCCTCCCTTTGTAAAACCATAGGTTTTAAAAATAACCAAGTTCATGATTGTCTAGAATAAAGAAAAAAACGTCTTTACCTTGCAGAGGGCGTGTAGTCACTCATTAGCACAGCTTCAACTCTCACTCACTGGTTTAAATTATTTATAGAAACAGGAATACACCTCTTTACACACAATGAGTTGCCTGCTACTATATAGACAGTCTGCCCACTTAGGGTGAATTTGAATAGCAAGGCATAACAAAAATAAGGTTCTGAACCTACTGATTGATTTCTTATTTGATGAACTGGTATTTACAACAACCTTTATTGCAAAGGAGGTGTTTGTCAGTGTGACTTTTTTCTAGTTTTGTAAAAGTGGGTCGCATATATAAAGCACAGGTAACTGTTAGCATTCAAGTCTTTTGTCTACAAATGCTTAAAAGCAAAGAATACCACCAGAGATGCAAAAGCATCATATGTAAGATAAAGCATTATCCATCACATGGCTAGTGGGATTAGTCTAGATATAAAGGCTACCAAAGTTATGCTTGCTTTTATTGTTAAATATGAATGAACTGGGGATTTAGATATTTCTGACTGGTTCTGATCAAATGAGGAATAAGTCACTGTGACTGGTATTGTAGAAGTAAGTCACATATGTTAATAATAGTACCACGCATGCACTATGCACATGCTGGTATGAAAACACCCCAGTACCATTTAGCAAGTTATGTAACTGGTTGCAAAGGCTTCACCTAACAACAATAGACTCCTTCAATTTTCACTCACTCACAAACTAGTGGTCTTGTTTTGGTTGTTCTGTGCATTGCCTTGCCCCCATTGAAGAGAGTTTTGGAAAAAATGTATTTTCGGCCATTGAGAATAATGTGCTATTTTTTCCTTGGACAAATATTTGCCTAAAACGATAAAGCCACCTATTGTTGAGATTTCTAGCAAAGTACAGGATGAAGGATCATGTTTGTTTTTTGGTTTTTCCAAAAGTAGCTGAAAAGCCCAATAGGAATTCATTACAAAAACTTGCACTCCGGAACAAACCTAAAAAATTATCTTGAGTGAAAACGCTTCCTGATCAATTTCAGGAGTCAAATGGGCATAGAATATGCTCTTTTACAAAAAAAGATTGTAAAAAAGTTTATACTTGCCCACCCCTACTAGTACAACGATCTGGAAGTGCACTGAATCTTTTTTATGGTGGACAATGATGCAACAATAATTATGTTAGGCCAGAAGGAGTGATATCATAGTTTTTACGCACTATAGATGTGCTCATCATGGTAAGTTGCCGCTGTAATGGTGAGAGTAAAAAGTGTGTGCCCATGGTATATGACTGTAAATAGCTGTGCTTAAAATGGAAATCACTCCTGGCGAACAAAGTATAGCTACTTTTCCACATTGAATTTCTTGGCTTGACATACGTCACCTTCATGAGTGGCAAAAACTAAACTGCTTTCTTGGAAATCTGATAGGACTTTGAGAAGAAATAAGACATGCAAACTATGGCCAGGAACAGTGACATTTTGTCACCATAACAAAACAAAACCACATAAGGTTAAAGTAAAGAAAAGTCTATACTGAAGTTTTGGGTGGTATCACTTGCATCAAACACAACTTCATCATCCTGGTGGAAATCATTGAATTCAGCAACACACTCCTCCTCACTGGTATACCATCACTGACCTCAAATGATTTGTCAGCGTCCAGACCCTGATCACTATCATCATGTGCTATCAGCAATGTCTGACTTCATCATCATCATCACTGACATCTATTGTGTTGCCTCAGTGATGATGTCACATGTTGTGCAGTTTCAGTTTCCTGTATCATGATGTCAGTGATTGTGTCTACTATGGGTCGGCTACATTGCCACGGAATCATGCACTGGTAGCTAAATTTAGAGCACAAGAAAACGTGGCACACTAAAATTAGGAATGCTAATTTGGGGAGCAAGCACAGGGTTGGGTTAACAGATGGCTATATTAAAGGAGTGGTAAGAACACATTGTACTTTTCTTCATTCAATAAGCGCTCTAGTTTTACAAATAACTGACTGATATTCCAGAACAAGGGCCGGTAGTTGAAGGGTATCACCATGCATGGTAAAGGGAAAACTTAAGGGAAAAAATGTGAAAAACTTTTTAGGAAGGATTTTTATTCTAAAAATATTGGTTGGGGCGTAATTTGAGGATTTTCGGGTAAAGCCATAAACAGTTTACAGAGCATAATTTGAAGGTTTCAAACATGAAGCAAGTTTAAAAGAGCAAAACCGGGTTTCTAAAAGTAAATATGAGCTTTATTTTGACCATTAAGAATGTTAAAGTACTTTTGATCAACATCCACTGCACAAAACCTCTGAAGCTTGATAGGGCAAATTTTCCACAAATGTGGCAAATATGTACTATGCACCTGCAAGTAGTTAGTTAAACAAAAAGTTTAATCGGTTTTGTCCCCGTAACGGGGGTGGCCGGATCACCTCACACTCAGCATTAATGCTGTGTGAGGATTTCAAAAGAAAAATATTTAAATCTATTCCTAGCATACAAAGGACCAAATGTTGCTGGATTTTTTTACATTTACAATTTTGGCCTTCAGTCAGAATATTTGGCATTCCCCTCCAACTCTAATGACTTTAAGAATCTGTAGAGTCATTTTACTTTGTAACAGGGGTAGACGCTGCTATGGTAAAAAGTAAGGGTCCCTCCAGGAAGATTTAATGGACCCTTAACCCCACCTTTAGTTGAAAAAAAGGGGTCACAACCAGAAAAACAAGGGGTCCCAAAATTTGATTAAATTAAGTGGTCAAAAAATGTTCGTTTCGCAACCCATGGCATAACTTCCTATAGCACCACGTCATGATCAGAAGCGTCTAATTCACTCCATGAATGAATGGGCAGTTTAGGAGTGCTCTCTAAGTTTAATTCACTTCAATCCAAAACGCCTATCTCGGCTTGTCCCTCATCTCCCAAACTATTGACAAAAACAAAAATCAAGAGATAGAGAACTCAATTGTCAATCAAAACAGAACTTGTTAAAGCAAGAAATGAATGGCCAAACAGAATGACTAACTTTTATCCAAGGACAAGTTTAACTTTTTTTGAATAATTTTATTTCAAAGTTTGCACCTTCCACCTTTGCATCCAAGTCCTAACATTTTTGACGGCAGCAGCATACAAAAGGGTTTCACACAGGCCGTCATGTAGGCAATCTCATCTGTTGAAAAGTGTAACGCCTAGCCTCAGGAAATCAACATTGCGCCCGAGAAAAAAATAGTTTTTTTTACTCTGAGAAATTATTGCAATGGACACAATCAACAGAAAAACACATCGGTGGTACAAACAAATTACAGGGTTTGCATTTTGAAAGTTTTAAAAGGGTGAAATTATTGAGGAACGTTTGGCGTCAACATCACTAATATGTCTGGTCGGCCATTTTGGATCCCTAGCATGCCAGATGGGACAGATCCTTAGGATGTCATAAATGGTTTAGAAAGGTTTGCTGTTTGCCGATTGGTTAAAGCTGTATTTTATGGAAAATTATCGCAGTAAATGATTTTTTTGATGGCTAACCCAGTTCATCGGCAACTTCAAAGGGCAGTTTATGGAATGAAAGAACTTGTGATGGATATCTGACAGGGCGGCAAAGAAAACAGCTGAGACAAACTTGCGCTTCAAAAAATAATAAGGTTTGTGAATCGGTACACATTTTTATCTCCAGTAAGAAGTAAAATTGGGAGGTTTTCAATTCCACATAGTAACACGGACGTGTGGATTGCCTGCGTCCAGTTGAAATTTTTTGGACCCCCAAACCCCCTCGATGGTGAAATTCAGTGCGTCTATAATTAGCTAATTTTACAAAATCGGCGTCCTGGACGCCGAAACCGCAGAAAAAAGCGGACTGGTTCTAACCACAAGCCTAGTGAAAGCATATGGTTCAGAGTTGCCTTGCCCGAGATAGAACATTTGCTGGTTGCAAAAAGGTTTTAAACTTCAACAATTGTGACCATGAGGCTGCCCTAACACTACACTACCGATCCCTCTTCAAGGATGGCAACTTGGAAAACAGTCGCGGATCAAAATTTTGCATTGATGCCTAATGCCAATACTTGATGTACATAAACACGAAAGTGATTTGTGAACTCTGATTGGCGATTATTGCTATGTAGCAGCGCGGGAGTTGAGAGTGGCTCAGATCAAAAAAAGCTCCACCCCTTTTTATGCATTCTTGAGGCCTGCTTGTGTGGGCCACACGTAGTACTTTGACAGTTGAGTGTAGTTGATATTTCTACAATTTGAAATACAATACTGTTATAATTGAATTTGAAAGAAGGTATGTTCTTTGATTGAAAATGGATATAAAAATATAATAATCACATTTGCAAGGACAGATTTCAAAAATTT
Source organism: Ophioderma brevispina (assembly GCA_023653785.1). Lineage (NCBI taxonomy): Eukaryota > Metazoa > Echinodermata > Ophiuroidea > Amphilepidida > Ophiodermatidae > Ophioderma > Ophioderma brevispina. The sequence goes on from JAMKCH010000580.1 coordinate 203,385, forward strand.
GTACAAACCAATTAACATATTCTATATTACAAGTCAGAAATTTAACAAAAGTGCCTAAGATACTTGTGAATAAATTGATCATAACTGGGATTCATAACTTTTGGGTCACTCTCTAATTACACTGAGGAACAATTGCTGTGTGTGTGAAAACTGCAAAATCCATGCACCGTACTCATAAATCTGATTTCTGCTGCAAACAGTTTTGGATTTCAAGCAACACAGACTTAACACTGTGGACATTAAATAGCAATAGAGTTGCTAGCTTACTTGTTGCAGGTTTGTAGTTGTTTCATGAATTTCCATTTTGGCTGTTGAGTCTATTATCAACATCTCCTCTGTCAATATTTCTCCTCTTAGCCGAACACAACTCTGGATCACACATCAATCCATCACTGCCACTATCACATAAGGCAGGCTGCAAAATCAACACAAAAATTCATTCCAAATTTATGTATTCATGTTAAAAAAAACAGGCTTTTTTGGGGGTACCCATTCTACAAATTTATCTATTTTGGAAAATTCAAACCCTAAATGGGTAATAAGCATTTGAAACAAACACATTAAACAACATGAAGATAATTGAATTTATGAATTTCATATGTATCTGGTTCCTCATGTATCAGAGATTGGATGTAGTAAAGACTCATCAGGAAAAAAATGGCATTTTAATAGCTCTCTGGACAACTAGGTCAATGTGTGACCTCTCATTCAAAAGAAAGAAATTTAATCTAAATCAATTATTTGAGTTACCAAGCACTAACACTGGGCAAAACCTTATTAACTGCTCGAGGTACCAATTTATTGGTCATACATTGGGTTAACGTTATATGATGTACTTGGCCTACCAGCAGTGGTGGCGGAACATTTTTCAAAGTGGAGGGGCCAAATTTCTTCTGGTGTCCAGTGGTGAGGTTTTTTCAAAAACTGGACCAAACTTAGCAGAATTTTGTTCCTGGGTCAGGGCCCCCTCTTTCCAAATGTGGACGGGCTATTGGCCACCGGACCAATATGTGATTGAGCCTTACCGGGTGTGACTCTTATGTTGTTTTTTGAATAGATGCAAACCAATTTCAGACTCAACATGTATGTTAGTTAGTTAGTTAGACCAAAGTTTTAAATCCGGTTTTGTCCACGCTAACGGGGGTGGCCGGATTCACCTCACACTCAGCAATACTGCTGTGTGAGGATTTGTTGGAGCAAAGATAATTGACCGGATGCCCTTCCTGACGCCAATCCACAGTCTTTGTGAACAGAACATCTTGAAATAGAATTCAAAATTGAATGATAGATAAAATTTGTCCTTTACAACATCATCTCAGAACACTTCAATGATACTATTTAGCTAGTAATAAATTAACACACTCCACACACACATGAACCTTACAGAGGAAAGGCAACAAAGATGGTGTCAATTGCTCCCACACATTGTGAGCATCTAACATAGATCATGTAAAGTGTCGTTCCTAATTTGACAGCATGGAGATAATGCACTAACTCATGCATGACAAGTGGAGCAGAGAACTCCCCAAACACGACACAGGCATACAAATGTAATATTACCCAATGAATCATGTGTGTGCCGTATTTGGCAACATTACTGACTCTGATTCATAATTTTTACATCCTGCTGATCGTTATTCGGCTAGATGCACAAAACGACATGTGGAACCAAAATTTTCTTGAGTTTAATTGAATAATCATTTGGATTTCAAAAATATGTCAAAAATTCAGTTTCAGAACATTGGGGATTTTCGGGTTGCATGATGAGTTCAGAAAAAGACGTGTTACATGATCATTTATCACTCCTGCAATTAACAACCCCGACCTACAGCGAAAGATTCTCTTACACTGCTTGTCTTCAATGTCTTCTAAATAATAGTAATTTCTATTTCATTTAAAAAGACCATATACCATATTTAAAATAACCTACACCAAGGGTGTCCAACCTGCGGCCCGTGGGCCATTTGCGGCCCGCTAAGAGCTCTCATGCAGCCTGCGAGGTACATCCCAGAAACAAAATCAAATGCATAAATATCTTAATAGATTTAAAAAAGATGTCATTTGAATTAATTCAATTTCCTCAATCTGAAACTAAACTTTTGAAACATTGTTGGAAAATTAGTCCAATTTCCTCAAAATAAAGCCAAACGTTTTCCCAATTTGCTAAAAAGGTCAACAAAAATGGAAAAATTGTGTTAAATTTGACCCATAATTGCTCTGCTGGTATTGCTATGGGTCCATTTTTCGGCAAATATTGGTATAGACATGGGTCCTACTTCCAGACTTTTATAGGCACGTCATAAACCAAACTTTGAGAGCTCCAATTATTTGCGGCCCGCAATAGCTGTGGGTACAACCAATGCGGCCCCTGCGTCAAAAAGGATGGACATCCCTGACCTACACAATAAAGCAGATGAAAAGTTGGATTCAATTGATCTCCCCTACAAATATCGTTGAGTGAAGGATTTTTTTTTTTTTTGCAGTTGTTGTACTCCCATCACAAAACAATGTGGAACTAATTTTTTTAAGAAAGAAAATAATAGTTTTTCAAATGAAACCAATCTGAATTATAGTTCTGGGCCCAAATTCATAAAACCTTACTAAGCCTAGATGGCAACTAAAATGGGACTTAGTTGCCAACTAAGCCTAGTTTATTCATAAAACCTTACTAGTGCTAGTTGCATTCTAAGAATCTGGCTAAATTTAGAGTTGATCCAGAGCAACTCTAACTCACTAGTTGGCAACTAAATCAGTGAACAATATTATTATTATTATTATTATTGTAAATATTTTACAAGACAATTAACACTGAAGTTTATTGCTACAAATTATTGATTTATAGTTATGTGAAATTTAAATTAAAACAATATATATATCATTTGATAAAAAATGTGAGTAAAGTTTGTCTTCAATTTTCATTTGCATTAACATAATGCCGTAATAGCATCAGTGAAAAGGGAAAGGAGGAACTTGTGTAAATACAGGCCCCAAAATAATGCTTATATATTTGAAATGAAAATAAATTATCAAACCTTACTGAAAGAAATATTAAAGCATTTCTTTAATTCTGCTGTTCCTAATTAAACATTGTTCTTTGTTTACTAAAGTTTATATAATGTTTGCTTACAGTACCATATATGAGCTTTATGATATGTTTACATTTTGAGTAATGAATAGATTTGCTTAGTAGAAAATATTAAACATCACATTTCTCAAAAGCAGTATTACAGCAGAATTAAAGAAATTCTTTAATATTTCTTTCAGTGCTGAGTTACGTCCTTCTGTTTGTCCACTCTCGATATATAGTATAGGTTTGCTCATGTGTACAGGCCTATTATATATATACGGAAGCTACTACAATTATATTGGCATCATTTTGATCATGGTTCACAGGTGATCAAAGCATGTTAATGCTCTGAGATGAACAGACTCAAACACAAAAGGGTAGTCATTTAATGTATTGAATTTACATTCCCCACACTGCAACCAAGGCCATTCCGCCCGAAAACACCCAATTCTGTACACAAAAGATTGAGCTAGTTGGCAACTTGATTTTCCTTGTATATAACTAGTTAGCAAGGTTCTTAGTAAGGTTTTATGAATTTCAATTTAGTTGTCAACTCCGTAGTTGCATACTAGGGATTTTAGAATCTTACCAGGCTTTAGTTGCCAGCTAAACTAGCAAGGTTTTATGATTTATGAATTTGGGCCCTGATCTTTATCTTAGCTCTAACTGAGATTAGAAATAAAAATGTTGTGCTTCGTCATTTTCTTTTGAAAATGCTTATAAAGGATTTTAAATACATATTTACCACATTTTTTTCCTACATGAACAATCACATCCTTAAGACTAGTGTAAAGACTAATAGTCAACTTTTTCCATTTCATCCTTTTTGAACACTTGTAGCACTGTCAGATATTTAGTTTATTGCAAGATGCTTAAAAATAAAGTTAAAAGTAATTTTTTAGCCTAATCCTAAGCCTGTACACCTTTATCCTTAGGTCAAGTCACCTGTGATCAATTATTTTTTTTTCTGAGACACTTTGTACACATCTTACCAAAGCTTGTTGAAAGGGACTGTTGTTCTCTATTTTCAGCTCCCCTATATCATTATCACACTTATCCTGGCTCATGGCACTGGACTTGACCACATCTGGTAGATTTGTGGCCTGCAAAATGAACCAAAAGGCAGCAGTGAGTTTTAATCAAAATCAAACACCTATTGTACAACCATCAATCACATTGCCTCCCATCTCCATTCAATCTTGAAATTTTACTTCAATCACCATTATAGTTGGAGAAACTTCTAGGCCAAGTTACTAGGTATGCCCCCTTCCCCGCCAAAATGGCACACCACTGGGTCACACATAAGCAGAGTTCAAGCAACAAAAAAAAAATATTACTCAAACTATAGTTGAACAGATTTTAATAGAAAAGAAAGCCAGGTTCGCACATGTGTCAATGTTGTGTTTGTGAAAATTGGTTGGTGGAAGAGTGACAGATTAAATCTATAGGTAATAAGTCCAAAAGGTGTCCATCACATCCTTGCAGAGCGCATCAAAATAGTTTAGGGCCTACATAATTCACAATGATTTGAAATTTATGGATTATTGTTAACCTTTCCTTCAGCACTTGCTTTTTTAAACACATGCATGTACTGGCCATACAGCTCAAGTGATGATTAATAACTTATTGAACTAACGCACCTAAGATACAGAAGCCCAAGCAGTATTAGTATGCATTCTTTAACCACCTTTGACCCAGGGGCGGCAATGGGTAAAATCTTGGAGGGGGCAAACATTACACAATTAACTCATAAGTAATAACCCTAATGTTAATGCATTTCCAATGCATACCTAATGCCCCAATATATCTGATGATTATGCATTCCAAGTTTTATGACAACCATAAAGGTTAATGAGAAAAGGCATTTACAAAATCTGAATCAAAAAATGCAAACCCTTTCTGAGACACTGACAAGTGACAAGGAAAATGCCTTTTCACAAAGAATGTTAAATTTTCTGTATGAAATGGAAATTCCTTTTCTAAAGGATTATCATTTTCTCATGTGTCTTTCCTTTTTGCCCAAAACCCTTATTAAAAAAACATTACATTTCCAATTTAATCTTAACACTTAATAGCAGCTATTTGCCCCCTTTTCAACTCATTATTCCCACCCACACAGAACTGTTTCAGTTATAATTTTACAAACACTTACCACATTACCAATTATTTACATTTTGTTATGTTTACTCTTGCAGAAAATTCGACCTAAAAATCAAAGATATGGACCTATCTTGTTACACTAAAGAAAACAAGTAGTTTTACGTATATTATTGCTATGCTTCTCCCGCAGGTTGACACATCAAGCATTTCCCATTCACCGATGACACAATTTACATTATCAGTAGCACAGGTACATAATGTAGTATGTGGGATATGTATACGTTCGGTGAGTATATATGGGGTCATGCATACTCCAGCATATGCAAATTTTTAAGGAAGGATAAAACATGTGTGCAGGTATGCGTAAATGTATCCGGTTTCACCTATCAGGTAAACAATCACATAAGAGGTGGTGTGGGTATGTGTTGTTGGAGTTATTTGTATGGGTGTATGGGATATATGTGTGTGTGCACATGTGTGCACACGCATGCATAGATGCATAAGAGAGGTGCATGTGTATAAGGTTATCAGATACAATCACTATTGTCGACATAAAATAATACATCTTATATTGTTATTATGAGATAGTCTTTAGGCTTAATTGTAACATTTTTCCATGACAACCTCACACGCAACATAAAAGGCAAGCATCCCTAAATTTTATGCAAGGGGGGTGGTACTGTGATTGGTGGACTGCTAGTGCCTTGGATGTTTCTGCTAGTGATGTTATTCCCAAATCCTTTATACATATAAGGCCATTCCACATCAAACCTTCTGGTAAGGGGAATTCTAGGTGGTGGCCATTGTTCGTAGAGGGAGTAATAGAGAAACAAAGTAAACTATATCGGATATACACACTGATGGTAAAATGTTATTACTTATAGGATGATCTCTTGTTGCCTTAGTGACTGTGAGTTAATTTGCCACATTTACATTAGCTAGATATTCATTTTTTAAAGTTTGGGGATAATTTCCTTCATTAAAATATTTTTTTGAGGCATGATGACAAATTTTTTTCAGAACTTGTTTCATGTGCATATTCTGAAATACTTCGTGTATTAGAAATTTAAAGTACTACAAAGACAAATAGCAGCTTTGCTTAACAACTTAAGCGGATACGCATCTTTTCATGAAAAAAAAGATTAAAATCCATTGCCCTGTATCCACTTAAGTGTTAAACCAGGACTATATTGTACCAAACCACTCAAGTGCTTATTTATATACAGGACCTGATGGATAATGTAACACCAAGTTTGCTAATAATTAATTTTAAAAATTGTTACTTTGTTGTAATGTCAAATCACCATGGAGAGTGAGTGAAAGTGTTATTTGAATGGGTGATACACTGTTAGACAGAAAGATTGACAAATCCGCCTAAAAATCTCCCAACAATGAGGAATTAACTCTTGGGTCCTTTGTGTCTCAAGTAATAAAGGACCAAGTTTTAACAATCTTAGGCAACTTTTTAGGGGCACCCACTTGGCCACTTACATTAACAAACCCTTAAGTTTTTAAGCACCCATTTCCTTCAAGTGGCCATCCTAAGGTGTGAAGTGGTGTGCCATGCATGTAGCCAGTGGATCCACACCCTGGGGGAAGATACCAAGAACAATTAAAACACGGCAGGGGTCCAGGAGCCGCTTAAGACCCCGGTGGAGTCCAGGAGCAGGCCATGGTGAGGGTCCAGGAGCAAAGCCCCAGAACGAGATGCATTTTTGTTGCAATTGTGACACACCTTTTGCAATTGCCCTCTTCTCATTCATATTTTTTTAATCTTGTTCCCCTTTTAGACCCCAGTGGCATGCACTCCCTATGCACGCCCCCCATGTTGTATTTGTTTTGAAATTGAAAGTGGGTATCCTAAAAAGTGCCTAAGATTGTTCTAACGTGATCCTTTAATAAAGAACCAAGAGAGGTATTATTCATCATTGTAGGCGGAGATTATTTAGGTGATTTGTCTCTCAGGATACCTGGGTTATCTTTCGGCATGAATCACTGGAGAGTGTCTTAACTTTTAAGTGATTTACACTCCCTACACACATGGTGAGTTATGAACAGCACATGTTGTAATGACTCAACCCACTTGCTGGCCTGGATGGTATAAAATCTTAAGAAATCAAGTAGCAACATTTTAAATAGTCTTTTACATTGCTCAGTCATAGAAATTTATCTTCAAACAGGTGCATAATAAACAGTTTCTAAGCAAATCAAGGAATCGAGATAATGTCTTCTGTTGATATAGCCACACAAAACACATACCAAGGTTTAGTGCAAGAAGGCCCCATCGCAATAGCTGCCATTTGTCAGTTGGTTCTTATTAAGTGTTATACCTGCCAAATCTAAGACCTGGCAGACATTGCAGATGGGGTATTTTTGCCCTAAACCCTTGATATGCTGTGGGTTATGCCTGTAAACACAAATCAAAAACTTGGTTTGTGGTGTACATTTAATATTTGTGCGTGTGTGGGTAAACAGGCACCTTTGTCCGTCTTGTATTTCTCACTCAGTGCAATGCAGAGGGTGTTTTGAATCAACTCCCACAATTGCATTGCAATGTGCCTATTACTGTTAATGTTTACTAAACACATGTCAGTAATTAGGGAATTTTTCGCATTAGGAACATGAAATGTCTTGAGGTTCTTGAACTTTTGAACCACTTTGTACCCTAAGTCAACATTTGTGGGCTAAAATGAAAAAAAAGTAGGGGTTTTAGGTGTTCAAGAATAGATTTGTTGGATCACATGACCTATTGAAGTGAAATTTCCCAAAAACGGTGATGGTGGGATTTTGACTCAATACACCCCCCTCTGGTTGCAATGATAGAGAGTAAACTAGGTTTCCAGAGTAAACACAGGGGATACCATAAAACTAAGCGGCAAAGTAGGGAAATTCAAAAGCAGCCATTCTATATAAACCCTGGCTACAACTCATAAAAGACTTTTCAATCAGGTACGACTTTATAAAGGTGTGTTGTGTGTTCCAGCTTATCTTTGGGACCCCCTGCCTGATGTACGCAAAAGTAGTATCGATTTTGATATCATATGAAAGGCAGCTATTTTTTCTCATGTCGTCATGAAATTTGAGCCCTCACAAATTCCCATTTCATTCCAAGATATTAAACAAAAAGCCCCCTGTTTTAGTGGGACCATCAATATAGCACAGTATTGATAGGGCTTTGCAAATGCATTATTTGCTTTACACATAAAAACCAAAGTTTGTTTCCCATGGTTACTTGATTGGGTTTGTATGTTGCACGTGCCAGGCTCTTACATCGGTGGCGAAAACACATACACATAAATCGGGAACAAGGCACTTTACGGAGAGTGAGAGCGATAGCTACCCGACAAGCTCTCCTAAGTACTTTGTAGGAGAGCTGATTTAGAGCTCCCTTGGGAATCGCGCTATCCTGGTTAGCAGTGGTAAATGCCATGAACAGCTTCTCCTTCTTTAAAGCTCCCCCCTGGGATATGCCTAAGAGAGTTTTTTACCAAGCCCACCTTATTTTAAAAACGTCAGTCCCTGATAAATCCCAGGAGATATCAAGCATCACCAATCGACTAGAAACCTTAAATGCTCTCATTCCAACCTATTCAACCTATCCCACATACCACATTACATGTATAACCCTCTACCCATCCAAATTGGAACAAATATACAAACACATTCACAAAAGCACACATACACGCACTATGACACCACTACACCAATGAGAGATAAAACACATGATAACCACCCACTAACCCATCCTTATACTCACACACACAGAGAGCCAATCATACATAACATACATTTGCCAAAAAAAAATTTCAGATTTAAACCTTCATATAATGCTAAAGTTGAAGAAATTTCCTATTTTTTTTTTTTTTTAAAATTATGAAATTAAACAGTAAATGTCAAGAAAAGTCGTTGACTAGAAGTGCCCCTTTAAGGTTCTAACTTTTGATTTCTAAAGAGTCGTAAAAATAGCTCAATAAAAATATCCCCGCCACAAATATGGGATCTTCCTGCAGGTTGCAGCTTTATACAACCAAATATAAAATGTCAAAAGCAATTCTAGGTTCCAAGTACATCAATTCAGTAGAAAAAAACAATACTTGTAAAAAAAATCTGGGGGAAAAAGATTGTAAATTGGAAGTAATATGTTGAACAATCAGCCGCGGAATGGCAGGTACAGTGATATCCTATAAATAAAGCTAGCGTTCCCAAGAGGGCTCTTATCTACGGGCTGTCTTCCACTAATTTACTGATGGCTGAATGAGTGCTCATCATTGATAGATATAATTCTAATAGCAAGCTATTTTGCTCCACCTCATGACTTGTCATCGTCAAAGTGGTTTACGTGTACAATCATTCCGTACCTAAATTGGAACATAGAGACACAATGTTACACAAACTTTAAAGGTGCAATTAAACTAAAGAAAAAAATACATACACATAGAGGTCCCTCCCTCCTTGTTTCTTTAATAGCTCAAATACGACTGCGTGAATTTTTTTTTAACACGCAAAATTTAAGCCATTGTGAATGTTTGGGCAGAAGTATATCTGTGGCACGGTTCCTGTGCAAGCAACGTAGGCAGACTCATGGTGATACTTTTATCTGGCTAGAAAACAATTATTTGGTGTTGCCCTATTGGACATTCTTCTTGATGAGGATCAAGCCTATGAATCTAGATCTGAACAGTTATATACCCCAAAAGTTCACAGTAATAAAATAATGCCTATATAAATCTTGGGCAAGGACTATTAGGGTCTGATGGAGTATTCTATCCCCTGGCTACTACTAAGGGGGGGGGGGGGGCTGTGTCTCCTGATTTCATTAATCTTGCAAGGATCTGCAATATTTATGGTTCAGTACATACTTAAATACTCAATGCTTCAAAACGATCAGTAATTTCTTACACATGTTGACGTGTCATCTCACCAAAACAACACAAGATCAGATGCCATGTACATGTAAAGGCGCCGCCTCATACAAGAGATGTGTGCACATTATAGCATGTCCAAGAAAATAATAGAGTATAATTTTTGTAGGGGGTATGTGTGTGTGACCACGACAGACCAGTCAGACAGACAGACAGACTAGACGGATAGGCAGACCGACCGACAGACAGACAGACGACAGCACACATAGACAGACAAGTTAATGCAGAGGTAGACTTGTGCTTGACTTTTTCGTTCATTAAAAGGAGACACAAGTAGCCAAAATTAGACCACCCAAGTAGCAAAATTACACACACAGGTAGCAAAATTAGACACACAAGTCAAGACATGATAAAGCAATACATTAGAAATGGAGTCAACACAACTTCAGTATCACTCGTTAGCACAGACAGACCAGAAAACACATCACACACCTTTAAAATGGCATCGGTTTACAGGAAATGTTCAACCCTATTTGATCAGCCTCAACAATACTCATATTTCCACTTACATACAGTTACATAGTGCAAAGCAAGCAGTTGAAAGTGATATAAAGCAAGAATAACAATGCAATTGAGTTCTGAATGAGAAAGAAACAAACTCCCTTGATTCCATGATCGAGTAAATGTTCAAATGAAAGAATAAATCATGAAAAATTCATAGTGATGTCAAAGATGTCCAAAGTTTCAACTTCAGGCAAAACAGTGTACCATCCAAAGGTCAGTTTTTAAACTGGACCCAATGTGTGCATGTGCTTTCAGAAATGGGCCCTTTTTAATTTTTCTAAACTTACGAAGACTCAAAAAGTTATCCTGAAAAACATAAAAGTCTATTTTTCTGGACGCCTATGGAACAAGGATCCTTTAAAAGTATAATATCAAGTCAAATATTCAGGGTGACCTAAACATGATGACAGGGTGAAACCAAACAAAAAAACTGTCAAAAGGATATTTACTATTTCCCCTCTACAGTCCACATAGGGCAAATTATATGATAAATGTATGATTGCTAATGTAGCTTAGCTATCCAACAAGCATATCAACATTTAATTTTCTTTATGAATGTTATATTCATAGTATACAGGGTGGTCAAAAACCGCTAGGGGTTTTTTTTTAAACTTCCTTAATTGCAATTGAAATCAAAATATAAAGCTGAAGAGTTAAAATTTGACGGGACGATAAAACATTGTATATAGTTTATTCACTTTCCAAATAATTATCACATATTTACCTGTATGTATATGGATTGTCATACAGGTGTGTGAAATGACTGTCCAAATGATGTAAATATCTAAAGTAACCAAACTGTCCTGCAAATGCATGTGATGTTCCCCTATGATTTGCCAAGGGATATTTTGTTGTTGCTGTTCTGGTTGTTTCCAACATTACTGCAACACAGTGATACAGAGTGGCTTATATACATTGTACACAAGCTGATCAGAAGTTAATATAATATACAGCCCGTAATTGACTTGTACAACATCAATGTAGTCTAATCTTTGATGAAGTCAGATAGATGGCAGACCTGAAAACACACATATAGTGAACTATGGTAAATAATCAAATATTTAAATACTTGTTAGACCACATACAGGGTGATCAAAATGCCGGTATTTAATGTAGAAGGAGCATCCCTTAAATATCACATGTTAATACACCTGTAGAGCAAATAATTTGGGATTCCTCCAATCCCAAGAGTATTTAAGCAAGTTACATGGTCATCTAACTCCCAAAGTAAGTTATGCCCTACATTCCAAAGACTGAGATATGCTTTCAAAGACAATATATTTGTACCAGTTTGCACTTCGTTTTTGAAATGTGCTTTAGCATGTTTTTACTCAAATTACTTTTAGTTTTCATTTACAGTACATGTAATTATAATTTAATGGGTCTAACTACACTAAATGTGAATAATTAGTCCTCCATTACAATCTTTCTCTTACAAGTGATATACCTGTAGGCCTATTTACTTTTTTCAATGAACCTTTAAACCATGCAAATACAGTTGCACAGTTCACAAGTGTAATTATAACCTCATTAATTGATTAATTGACCATTTTTTAATTATAATGAGCAAAAGGACTTTATTACACAACTGCAAAGTTTGAACCACAAGAAGGAATGCTTATAATTATTATACTTGCATGCTTTTTAGTCAATACTGTACCCTGTACATTGGTGATATACTCCCCTCCTCCTCTACCACATCCTCCTCTACCACATCCCCCACCCCAGACTAATTATGCTTAACGAACTGTAGCAATTATCTGAGGATAACCCACATTTTCTTTTTTTGCGTTATATTTAAAGCTTAATAGTTAAGCTTTCAAATAAGCCCAAGATTAAGTCTGTCCTACAGAGCATTGTAAAAATACATGCACACAAAGTTGTAGGATGGGGTGGAAATGCAACAACCCCACCTTTTATTGGTGCCCAGGTTAAAAAAAAATGACCATAAGACATCATTTCTGTGCGTATGAAGAGCTTGCTTCCAAAGTACAAAAGACCTTAATTTCACAACAACATGTTACTTTTTGTTTGTTTTATTTCTTCTTTAGCCTGGTTACACATTCATGGATTTAATACAAATAATCCTCTGTTCTTCCATGTGGCCCAGGGGCCAATACGAATAAAAACATCTAAAGTACAAAGTAAATACTATACAGAATTACGAAAAGAAATTGATTACCTTAATGATTTAAAACATACAAGGATTAGAATAAAAAATAAATATAATCATACGAGGTTGCAAAATACATGATTATAATATACATTAATTAGAAATATTCAAGTAATTTAAGTTATCCAATTGCATAACACAATCTAATTATTGCACAATAGAAAATAATTAAAGAATTAAAAACTAGTCAGCCTAGCAAATTTATACAAAATTTAAACCTACACATTGTACAGATTGATTAAATATGTAAATAGGCTTCGAAGTATTTTAGGCATGGTGTTCTCTTAATTTAGGAACATATTTATAATAAATGCATTGCACAAGTAAATGAAGAAACAACCTGCAATTTCATGAGTTATTGACGTCAATCATATGTAAATAAGGTTTTGTTTGTGTCTTATATGAAGAGTTTGTTTCCAAAACACCTTAAAGGGGGTGGCCCAATTTCATGTAAAATTTTCCTCTTGAATAAACAACTTTGACCCCATACCCCATCTGTGAAGTTTTACGTCGATATTTCAATCCATTTTGATATGCACTAAAACACGATCTAGTAAGCCCCATAGAATACCATGTATGACTAACATTGGTTGACCAAAATGGGACACGTTTTTGCTCCCCAGGCGAAACATCAACCATGCTAGCACAAGGTTCACCATGGTCAACCATGGTGGAACTGTGCTTGACCATGGCCAACTGCACTCTGCCATGTTTTGACCATGGTCCAGCATAGGTTTGAGAAATGACACCACAGTCCAACATTCAGTTGAATCTGTGGTTAACTATGGTCAAGTATGGTCATTTTACCATAGATGACCATGCTCAATGAACATGTTTTGACCATGCTTGACCATGGTCAACCATAGGTTGGACTGTAGTGCCATTTCTCAAACCTATGGTTGACTATATGGTCAAAGCATGGCCAAGTGCAGTTGGCCATGGTCAAGTACAGTCCTACCATGGATGACCATGGTGAACCATGCCTACATGGTTGACATTTCGCCTAGGTCATAACATCCTTACCAAACAACTTTCAGTGCTAAGATTTCACAGGAAAAATAGTAGCTTTCTTCCAACACCAACATTTTGAGCACTTTGAAATCAGGGGGTCCTGGGGACAAGGCTATTCATGGTCGGGCCATAGCCTTTTGGAAACAAACTCTTCATATAAGACATGCACAATATTCCCATCTACCACTCTAATTACATTCAAGTTTAATTAGATCTTCAAGGTAAATTGCAAGGAGAAACTCTGTGTTTAACTTTAAAACAGAGGGCAATCTAAGATTTTCAGTTTTAATGCCCAATCCACGTAGCTTTCGTAGGTGACAATTTCTTGTGTTTCGCCACAAGTATTTATATAGTAACCATCAATTTGATAAGGTGAGTGCATGTTTGTTTTAACACAGATGGTTTTAGTCTTACCTGACAATAGATTGTAACACTAATTGACCTAGTGTAGCACTCATGTCTCAACTAGGTCAAGTTGTTTGTAACGATAAACAGCCACACAGAAATGAATTTTAGAGGAAAAAAATGTTGCATTGACCATGAGCCCAGAAGCATGCAATTGGCTCCTAATTTCCTAATGTAGCGAGGGGCTCAGGACAATCATAATTAAAAAAAGCCTATAAACCCTTATTGGCTGATTCAAAATAAACACTTGCACTTGATTTTAAACAGACTTCAGGATTTCCTCTAAACAGTGACACCAACAAGAAATTTCAGTTTTAGTAAAATTTCCCAGGTGAGAAATTATAATGAAGCAAAGAACGAAAAAGTTGTGTGAAAGAATTGTAGCTACACCAGTGGATGTAACCAAGACCTTCCCAATGACGAAGGTACTCATAAATTTACATCTTAAAGGCAACAAAAATTTGGTGAATATTTTATCCAAAACCAACCAAAATGCTTAATAAAAAACACCAATAATTTTTATTCCTTACAGCTAGGTTTAAGGCAATTTTTTTTTATTTGAACCGACGAGTCGTCATTGTTAAAAAAAAAACGTAAGAAAATCCCTGGGAATCCCCAATTTGATTGTTTCTTGAAAAATGTATGTAAGCTAACTAATTATGTTTACCTGCTCATGGACCGCACTTACTAGATACTTTTATGTCTTGCTAGTGAAGATCAAATTTGAACATTTTTGCAAAGCCACCATCAACATTCATGTTTACTTAGTTTGAGATATGGACCAAACGGTGATGTTGTGGAATTTTCATTATGGTTTATGACGACTGTAACACCGGAGTAGTCCCCACTTCTGCATTAATTGAGGACATTTTAGTTTTTGTTAATTTTACCAAATTTACATAATAGAAGTATGTATGAATGTAAGTTTCATTTGTTGATTTGAAAATCATTGGACATCCAGTTGAATTGCGGTTTTTGGTGGGGTATAAAAGCACACGGCAAAAGGAAAATAAGGGTAGGAAGTGAACCTGCGAATATACATATTGGAAAATATATTACAAAATCTTGAACCTAAATCAGAATTGCTGTGGAGAACCAGCGCGCTAGTGAGAACATACACAACCTCTTATTCTACAATGACAGTTCACTTTAGATAGCCTTTATTCAGAGCCCCATTTTGTACAGAAATAATAACGGCACATTGTATGGCACATATGATCTGACAATTTACCGGCTTCCCAGAATTCATAGCAGAAACGTCCAGATGACATTGTGCATGCAGGGTACGCCAATTATCCAATCGGCAAGATTTTATATCAGAAAACACAGTTACAAGCAAAATTACAACCAAAAACTCCACCTGTGCATATATGCGGGCATGGACCCTCACTATGTTGTTTCCTATTCCTCTACATTTTCGATCATAATTCATGTGAAACATACTTGCATAGTTTCAAGCACCTTGTTCCAATTCGATTTCGAAATGTTAACATTCAAACTCGTTGTGTGCACATGCTATTTGCGTTGGATGTGAGGTCACATGGAATTTTTGCTAGATTATGGGAATATGGTTAAAAGTATCATCAATACGCCCCCATTTGCACCGATCCCCGAATGCATCTCATTCGGTGCCCATTCCATACGCGGAACTTACGAGCCTCAAGTCGGCTAAAAAACATACGGTTAGGAGCGTAACAAGATGAATACCATAAAACTTACCCTATCTGTGACGTTTGCACTAGAGGTTGTGTAATCGTACGTCAGGTGACAAGTAGGGCACAGTACGTTGAAATAGTACGGTTTGTCGTGATTTTGAAACACCAGTGCATTGATTGTTTGTTGTTCCATAGATATTCGTCTACATTTTTGTAAGATTAAATTCACATGAAAAGGTACTTTTGTCTTGTAATTTTAGGCACTGTTCAGCGACCGACACGAACAACAATTTTTTGGTAAACATGACCTTGGTCAAGTTCCCGGATGGAATGGGCACCGAATGAGTATGCACAGTTTCGGGGATGGTGCAAATGGTCTATTGGTGGGATGTGCTCTCATCTCCACACAACACAGGGGTCAAAAATTAGGGGTACCCAAAACAACTGAATGTTATTACTGACCAGTCATTCACTTACTTCCAAATAATGGGAACAAAAAGTGAAGAAAAAAAACTCACCTGAGCTACAGTGTTGAATATATCTGGAATTCTCTGTGGTTTAGAAATCTGGGATCATGTGGAGAGATGGAGAACAAGTTAAGATAGAGCGATCTTCTGAAAGGGAATGGGATAAAAAGAAAAATTTTTTTTTTAAACTTCCTATACTTTAATGTTTAAACACACAAGTATGCATTTAAAAGCAGCACAATTACGTTTTTTTATGCATAGAAGGGAAGGTAAAGGCTTCTCAGCCATGGATTTTAAATATCAAACTTAAGTTTGGGTATCATTCTGAACAAAAGCCAAACTAGGTACATGTACTGAGTGATGAAACGACTCACTTACTGTTCAGCTGTACAGAACCCTAAAAGGCCTTTCGACTGTATATAAATGCTTAGTTACATCCAAAAAATACAATTTCATTCTATTCCCTCATAGGGAAACACACTATAGTTTAACTTATTCCTGTATAAGAGTAATCATGACCCCAACACTTTGGCATTTGCATCCTATCCTTTTGTCAGGTGTTTCCCTCTCTTGCAACAAACACACTATCGCTCTTATAGTGGTGTTCAGTATGAGAGTAACATGACCCCACGGTGCTTTGCCATTTGTATACATCAAAGGTCGGGTGGTTCTCAATTACAATATATTGCCTCAACAGACCAATGGAGTGCCAAACATAATCTGAAAAATTGCAGGCCAAATAAATTAATCTAGTTTGGCATGTTCATTTCAGGAGATGCACATGCGTACCATTGAGTTCATGGACCATCTAGCATTCGAGCCATCTGTTGAGACCCCATCAAACTCAACCCCCCCACAGTAGGCGTGCAAAAAAAAAGTACTCTGCGACCGTTTAGTGATAAATAATGGAACATGACCTGTTGGCTCTTTCGTCATTCTTATTCCATTTCTTTCCGTTCAGATGAGGTCTCTGTTATACACCGAAAATTCAATAGTACTCCACCTGTTTTTACTACAGAGTAGATCATGCCATCAACATTCTGTTGTCATTATCAAAGACCATGTTTGTCTAAGTTATAGTGACCAGACTTAATAGAGTACAGACAATACATCTATGGAAAACTCATAACCTGCCAACATATTTGCTAAAAAAAACTCCTGGAGTACCCCTTTAATTAAATGCAGACCTATCTCGCAGTTTGATTTATAAGCTTAGCTACGTGCAGCATATCAAAGGCGTCATACACTTTACTGAACTTTTCTTTGTTTTGGCGTTTCTGGTACCACTAAGCTATTAACCTAAACTCAAAATACTATTTTAAATCATTTTTCTATTCAGTTGTTACTATTGTATATCATATTAATGAATGGGCAAAAAGCATACAATAATATTCATTCAGTATCATTAAATATGATAAGATTGTGCAACTGTGCAACAGCTTCTCAAGAAAGCAAATTGATTTCCACTTCTGCACTCAGATTGTACGATGCATTCCTCTTGACATGACCATGATCACCCAATGTCAGTCATATTGCATTCATATTCACATGTTTAGAATGACAATAAATAGTGATACAAAGTTGTAATATTACAAACACCTATCATTCACTTTCCTCTCTGAAAGTGACGAGGTGCAAAAGACTTTGTTAACATTTGGTATGATCTTTAAAAATACACCATTTGCCATGTCTGATGTGTTGTACCCAATACCCCGCATGTGGTGAACAAAATGTAGTGAACAAAACAATGGGGTTTTTGGTTTTTATGAACATTAACAAAAATGACTCTTGAAATTTTGATTTTTAGTAAGCCAATTTCAGTTACGCGTTGCTTAACCAAATGTTCAATTTGTACTTGGATAAAATCTGTAGGGGCTTGCTTCAATTCCTCACGGAGAATGGGGGTTATTATTTCTGAAATAATCATAAAGACACAGTAAGTGTATGTTAACATTACACTCACATGAACTGTACAGACCTGTATGCGCCCGGTTTATGTTCAAAGGACATTTTCGTAATTTGGGACATGTTGGGCTTATTCAAGATTTGGGTTAAGTTATGGGCCCAGGCTTGCCGTTTTGCTCAAGATTTCAGAACTGCCGCTGTTGCCGACTTAAAAAACTGTTGAGATTTCCCTGGAGCTAAAAGAGTAATGCATTTCTTCCATGACTAATGGCTCATAAAATCTACAATGTTTTCAAATTACCACTGAGTAGGGGTTGTCTTCTTTACAAAGTAAGCACTTTTTGAAGAATTTATTTTTGAAGCTCATAATTTTTTTTATTTCACCAACTCTTCCCATTCTTCTGTATGTTAAATCATAGTGCACCAACACTTGGTACATTAGGTGCTATAGTCACTGCCTATTGGATGTGCTAGTGTATAATGATCAGTATACAAGTTAAGAATACTCCCTACATTAGGAGACTTCTGTGTAAACTTTATGTGACCAAGCCAAATGAGTTGTTTGTCACTAATGTTGATTTTGCAATATAGCCAATTTTTCAGTTACCGTACCTTCCTTTTATTTCATTGTTCTGAGCAACCGACACTAAATTAGGCCTAATAAAAAGTTTGTTTGCCGTAATGGAGGAAAAATATTAGGTTGGTCAGATTTTTTTTTCAGGGATGGCAGTGGCATATTGCTTGTGAGAAGGAAAAATTGCGCAAATTGGGATAAAATGATCCAAAACAGGCTGAAATAAAAGTGGAAGGGATTAATCATGATGATTTTAAAAGTGCACTTTGTGATTCCAGCACCTTTTGTTTTGTTCATGCCTCACATGATTTACTTCATATCCCATAGACCACTGCAGTACTGTAATTTGCTGTCTGTTTACGGACAGAAAATACAACACTGCTATTGAATTTGCACATCAGATTAGCTACACATGCAATACTAACTTAGGCTATCCATTCATATGATACAAAAATGTGAATCAAACTGGCCCTTACATGATTTTTTTTTTTTTTTTTTTTTTTTGCTGAAATTGTCAGCCACTTCAGTTGACTCCTTGCTATTTTTGGAGGGAGGGGCTGATATCGATTTCATTTCCGAGAACTGGGAAATAAGCACTTAAACGGACACAGCATTAAAATGGAATACAACTTCTGCATGAAATGAATCACCAACTTGTTCAACATGCCCCCATGGTTGATATCACTAATATGCAAAAATGAACTGTCCAGACACACCGAGCACAACCTTGTTGACTTGCCACTTATGCAACAGAGCAACGTGGCTGGATTCCTAAATTGAGAGTATACTAGAGCAAACTTGATTCTTGTGAATACTAGTTTAACATTTTGTTCTGAGAGACACTAATTAAAAAGCAAACTTAACTGTGTAAATCTAAGTTGAATGTACTGAGCCTGAGCATAATCTACATCCAAGAAAGCTATGGCTGGTATTCCCAAATGGAGTTAACTTTAGACCTGGGTGTAAACCAGGGTTAGTCCTCATGAGTGGACTTTTTTCCTTTCAACATAATCCAAAGGTTTGCTGTAACAGGTAAGAAAAATCATCATTTAAGGACTCAGCTATTGACTTTATCCTCTGCAGGGGTGTCTACTTTTTCAGAACATCAAAGATTGGTCCCCTCCTCCCCCGCCCCCCAAACATTTTATGACAATTCCTCCCAAAAATTTAACATTGGTCCCATCACCTAAGCATCAAATTCTTCTCCAAATGACTGTGCAGCAACAAAACCTATTCTCCCTCCTCAAGGACTAATAACAGAAGAATTGACACCCCTGCCTTCTGCATGTTCTGGGGGTAAGGGGGGTCACTTAAAATCATGACACCCAAAGTACCTAAATTACTCTTCCCGCAAATTGTATCCCTTCAATGACAAAGGCATACCGTGTTGTTCCTAATAAACGCCCCTGCTCTAATAAACCCCCCCCCCCCACGATTTTTGGATAAAACAATTCAAAAAAATGAGTCAAGCTGACCGAAATCACATGACTTAATGGCCGGGACTGTCGTAATCCATATCATAATCGCTGTTGTGCACAGTTGTAATAGTTTAAGTATGGAACTTTGACCTCAGGAGGTGCGAAAACAGCGTCCCCCTGCTGGTCCGTTTGTATTATTGGTAATCAGCGAAAATAAGCGTGTGTAAGGTGATTTTTGCAGGATTTTTTACTTTCTATTTTTGACTGTAATAAACGCCCTCCTTTTTGAAAAATGCACCGCCCCCGGGGCGTTTATTAGGAACAATAT